>WOFM01001331.1:0-42693 GCA_011428145.1 Ericerus pela
CACATAGAAACAAAGACGATCGTTTTTTCTACCTTACATGATAAACTAATAGTATTGGAATTGTCCTTTAGAGTTTTGATAAATATTGTTTCCCTCTCATCCTATATGAACAAAAGTAGGTACATTTTTCCTAATAGTTTACCTTTTTATTACCCTATAGTTTGACCAGCTTTGTGGTTTGGTGTTTTGTCTTAAACTGCCAACACATTAGCTCTGTTTGATAGGATAACATTGACTTAAACCAACCTACATCAGTAGGGATATTCCACAAATATTCAAGTAAAACTTGGCGCAAAGTCACATAACATTCCTACACTTGTGGAATCGCCCTCCTGGTGTAGCTTGGTGTAAGTTGGTGTAGTCCTATCAAACAGAGCTAACATGAGCGTTAACCTTTGAGCACTGAGCGTCACCATGCAAAAACGCTTACTTCTTATACTCAGCATCCAAAATTTTTGATAATAAGTGTGAGCATAAGCCTTGATGTTCAAAGTCGTGTCCGCAGCATTCCAGTTGAAAAGTTTCAAGTTTCAGGCCAGTTACCCTCTTATTCTCAAACTCAAATATCAGTGTATTTGTTTTGGTTTATTTGTGGTCCCACATATGATCGGAAAATTCATACAATGAGACCACTAGCCACTGAATACCAATTGTCCTCTTTTCTCGCATTAATATGGATTGTGACTCGACATCAAAGTGGCTTACATCCACCAGATTTTTTTATAAGATTTAAAAATGGGATAGTGGACACGAATCCATTAACCCAAATACTATATAAACCTTGAATTAATGATTTTTCTAATTGATTTTCAGTTCAAGATGCACTTTATTGACTTATCATATACACTGACAAGTAAAATGATTCCTATTGAAAAATACCATTCTCAAGAATCGTCAAAAAAACCTAGGAAAAGTCTATCAATACGTTTTCAAGCCTTTTATCAGAAAACAATACTAGCGCGCCCCAGCAATGTCAAGTCCCAATCATCTTCACACATTTTAAAATGGATACATCGCCAGAAGCATAAAATGAAGAAAAAAAAGTTGAAGAACTTTGGTAATGAGATATTGCTATGTTCTTTTTGACCATTGCTGTGGAAAATTGTCATGAGTTCAAAACTGATG
Organism: Ericerus pela; assembly: GCA_011428145.1. Taxonomy (NCBI): domain Eukaryota; kingdom Metazoa; phylum Arthropoda; class Insecta; order Hemiptera; family Coccidae; genus Ericerus; species Ericerus pela. The sequence goes on from WOFM01001331.1 coordinate 1,126, forward strand.
TGAAAGTACGTTGTTCTTTTTGTATCTGTGTAGGTCATAAAAATTCCAAGATGTCAGTTGAGGTCTTCTTTTCGGGCACGCAGCGCATACTGTGAGAAAGTTGTGAATTGGTGACACCTTTTTCTACACCTATTTCAGAGTGGATGTGAAAAGTTGTGAGAGTTGCGTGGTTTGTTTATTTTTTGATAACATTATTGTGAAATGTGGCATTACAATATTTACAGCTCATTGAACTGTCGTCGATCTACATGACAACTTTCAACAGTCACTGGACATAAAAAGATATTGCCATTGTTGCGCCTGTGACCAAACTTTTTTTCAGGGCCTCCTCCCTTTTAAATAGGTAGGCCTATATTATTATTAATGTGATAACATTTTTATTTTCTATATGGGATCTGTTTTCGAATTCGATGTTTCTTTATTTTCCTATTTTTTCTCACACATCGATAAAATATCGATATTGGTTTACATGCATTTTCCATTTAACATCGAAAAATATAGATTTTTTTATATATCGAATTTTTATAAACCAGATCGATATTTATTTACATATATTTCCCATTTAACATCGAAATCAAATTTTTATCAATATATTAAGTAGCTAAAATATTTACTGGAATTTTTCTAAGGTTTATCAGTGAATGAGAATGAGTGAATAGTGATTTGAATTATTTTTAATATTCACGATTTTAAAGTGTACCTAGTTGTTTTTTTGATAATGTTTTCAAATTACAAAATTGTAAGTATTCATCTTTATATTCATTTGAATTTCAATAAGTATAATCTGAAATAATATGTTTATTGTGTTATCAATCTTTGCAGTATCCAGAGGTTTTCTATGTTTCATCTACGAATTTGGTATGGTAACTAACTTAATTTGTCTTTGTAAATATAACGCCAATGAATTTCGCAAATGAATTCATCCATCAATGCATTCGATAACTATCGATATAAATATCGTTGACTATTGATATATGTTGGGACCACCAATCCTCCCCCCTTCTCAATCCTGCGAACACTCGACTATCTTTACCTGCATACTTTTGTACCTTTACTCATGGCTACACTGATACATCATTTCACCGCTCATTTGTTCATCTCTGTACATGTTTGTTTACCAATTACTCTTCATACCATGTACATGATTTACATCTTTACAGCAATTACACATACTTCTGAGATGTTACTTCGAGTACATCTGTATTTCTTTTAGACAATTACTCTGCTGCATCGATCCACAACCTCTATAATATAAATATTGATAACCGGCGATATAAATATCCAGCAACTTGGTTTTCTGGGGAAGCATTGGTTGGCTAGAGTTTTTTTTTTCTAGAATAATTTTGAGGAGCACAAAAGAGAAAAAATGTTTAGAAGCTTTTACAAGTATTATTTTCCTTCTTAAAATTTGATGAAATTGATTGACTTATACCCTTAGCAACCCTGACACTATGACGCCTATTTCCCGGAGCTTGTTGGGCTCGTATGTAAATCCAGGACTGATCCAATGGTGTAACTACAAATTTAGAGTCCTAGTGCGACATTTTACACGTGGCCCTCTTCCTTTTTTTTCTTTCTCTCATTTATGTTTTATTTAACTGACCACTGATGGTGCCTCCAGTGTCAGATTTAGGGTATTTGGGGCCTTTGGAAAGTCAAAATTTGAGAGCTCCGGACCAGTACTTGAAAGTGAAAGTTCACTACCTTAAACAAGACTTGACCCTGTAGCACCAATACCAAGACCATCATAAAAACCAGGATCTGACTTCGTAAGTCCTTGACCAAAACCAATACTTGATTTTGCAAGATCAATAGCAAGACCATGATTGGGCTGTTCAAGACCAAGACCCCAAACCAAAACTCGACTTTGCAAGACTAAGATTTGACTGGATAGGTCCATAACCAAGACTGAGTCTTAACTTTGTCAGACCAAAACCCATACCAAAACTCGACTTTGCTAGATCCAGATCAAGACTACCAGACTACCATGGTTTTGGTCGTGCCTTTACCCATCTCTTTGCTAGAGAAGAGGTAAAGTAAGACGATAGTGTATTTTGAGAAATGTAACTCAGTGGCAAAAGTTATAAAGATACCTATAAACATGGATATAGTGTACAATAGCGATGGTGTTTAGCACAGAGTATAATTTAAAAGGACTTGCGGAACTCATACAATAGGATCCGTTGGTGGAGCTATCAGTATCAAGCCAATTAGGTAGAGTGTAGACAGAATACAAGAGTACGGACGAAGATATGCACGCACGCACGCACGCACAAATGCACGCACGAATGCTCAAAAAGCAATAAAAATGAAGTAAATTCAATTAAAAAGTAGTTTTGGTAGTGAGGAGAGGAGTGGGTATCCACAGTGATGGATAAAGGACGAAGAACGTGCGCACACGAAAAGAAGCCGTGTATGAAGAGATGAGTGGCGAGTGCAGAGAGGAGAGAGATATGCGAGTGACGGAATGAGCCGCCGAAGCTGCGAAGGGGTGAAGAGGTCGATGAAAAATGAAAAAGTAAAAAAAAAGTAAAAAAAAATACGAAGTTGAAGACGGAAAAGGAGAAGGGTGAAAAAGATGAAGAAAATACTTTATTTGACATTTAGAAAGGTTTTTAATCCCCAGGTGGCATTCATACGCGTGCGTCGTCGTAATCGCACTGACAATATCAGTTTATAGATGTTTTTTAACTTTTAAGACGCTATATAAAAGATAGGTAGGTAACGGGTGTTTGGCTCGCGCCGAACTACCCCAATTGCTCGGTTTAGACACTAGTGCCAGCATATGTATACGTATATGGTATAAGGTGTGTATAATAAAATGCAGAAGGAGAGAGACTGGAGAAGTGAATTTCTTCTATATGTTTCTGGACATCGCCTGCAAGTACAACAAAACAAAGCATGAAGACGACTGAAGAATATAAAGGCGAAAAAAAAAAAAAAAAATGAAGAAAGAAGAAAAAAATTCGAAAAATTAAAGAACAGCTGGCCGTAAAAACCAAAGTAGAAGAAAAAAAAAAGGCAGGTGTGATCGTTGTTAAAGACAGGCTATGGTATGTATTAGCTTGAGCACGGCAAAGTATATATATATATATATATATATATACGTATATTTATAAAGTGTAAAAAAGGTCTTACGGGCCAAAAAACCTTAAAAACTAGAAATAAGAATGTTTTATGCAGTTATAAGTATACATATATATGTATATACACGAGTATACGTATGTGTATAGTCTATATATATGTATTTTCGACGTTGCATAATTTCTTTTATGGTAAGATTCTTTTCTTTTGGTTCAAATACACGAGGGGATGAAGATTTTTGGAATACAATAGATTATTTTTCTCCTCTCCTTCTTCAATTTTTTTTTTTTTGTCTCATTTCGGAACTAGTAAAAAGGAAAGCTGGAAATAGATTTTGAACCAGATTCTTTTTTAAATTGGGGTAAGAAAATAATAAGGTTTTTCTTCGGGGGTACATAGGAGAGGTGACTGAAGAGATTGTACGTATTTTACCAACCCTCCGCGTTTTGAAGAGAAGAAATAAGAGGTGAAAAGACGACGACAACGATAAGGCTGGTGATTGAATGTTCGTAGTTGTCGGGGGTTAGAGAGGACGATTGTGAGTAAAAAGGTAGGTAGGTAGAGAGAGAGAGAGAGAGAGAGAGATAGAGAGAGAGTGAGAGAGAGTGAGCGAGTGAGCGAGTGAGAGAAAAAAGGTAGATTGCAGAAAAGAAAATATGCGAACTGGTTTTTATAGAAAATGGTTTTTATGGGTTCTGAATGAACATACCGATATATTATGTATAGAGGTATAGCTATAGTATATCTACGTACCTACCCAGCAAAGTGAGGCAAGATTTATGTATTGTTGAAACTGTTGCTTATGTAACGAAATGGTTATTTTTAATTTATACGATTTCTTTCCTTTTTGTCCTTTCTGTATTCTCTTTTTCTGTCTTACGCATTTTTTTTTTAAGTAGGTTTTCTATGAAAATCTGCTTATTTAATAATCTTGGTGTCTTGAAACGACCTGTCAGTGAGGGTGGGTACCTTTCAAGTTTCATAAACGAATTAAAATTTTGGTACTAAAAATTTTAATTTATGCATAGGTATTCGAGTATAAGACCTGAAGTGTCGCTTTGGTTTGTGCCAACACAAAACTTTTGTTGGCGTGGATGTGGTAACACTGTTCAATCTGTTATTTGGTAAAAACAACAACAAATTTTGGTAGTTGGCCCATGCGCTTTTAATTTTGCAAAATAATGAAGGAAAATTTTAGGCAAACAGATTTCTGGCCTTTATTATAGTGATACCAATTTCTTGTTACCATGGTAGGTATACTTGGTGGCAGTTTTTGTCTGAAGGTCATGAAATTTTGAATGAACATTAGTAGTAGTAAGGCAAGGAGCTGACCAATTTATTTTGTCGAACATCGGCTGGATGGTGGTACCGGTGTTGCTTTTTGGTTTTTGTTTTGGTTATAAAATGCTTAGTTTTGAACCATTAATTACGGTAAAAAATATTTACTGTAATTTATTGCAACGTGCTACCAATTCTAGGTTAAACTGGCTGGAAGGTACTACCATAATATCAATTTTTGTCTCGATTTTGTAAGAAGTAATGAATTTTATAGGTGCTGAACACCTACTGCCAGAAGAGAAGATACTATTTTGTTTACTTTGTTCAATTAACTTGAATTCTCTCATTGGTGTAGGCTGCCAATTTACTTTACATCCAATCTTAGTGAGATTGGTGCAGTGTTGCCAGATTTTGAGAGCACGATAGCTGTACACAAACCTTTGAAAGACCGTACATGACTATCCAGAGCCATACATCTCGCAGGGTTGACTCTTTCTTAACTTTTTTTGGAGATAAGATGGGGTATGACATGACTTTGGATTTGGTTTTGACATTTTTTCCCTAACTGACATGTTTCCTTTCCATTCGGTATCTTAATGAAAAAAAACTTACATGACTCCAAAAAATGTCAGCTTTCTATAATCAGTGATTCTCCAACAATTGCGTACGATAACTGTGATTATATGGAATGGAAGGAATAAGTTTGAAATTTTTCATAATAGAATAAACTCTGCTCTGATCTCCATTCAAGTGATAGTATGAATAATATTTACGCTGAAAGTTCTATTAACAAAACATTTAAAAACAGTGAATAAAATACTTAAAAATTAAATTGCAAAGGAATTAATAAAATCATTAAAATCTAGAAAAACTGCAGCCATCATGACAACAAGCCAAGTTCATATTTCTCAGAAATTTCTATGTTCCCATCATTAATGAATTAATAATTTTCATCAGCTGTTTAGAGAGCCATACAGCTACGAGGCTACAACCTTTCTAATTCTCCCTTAAAACAGTTTTTTTTTTCCTATCAAGATTCAAAAGCCATACATTTTGCTGTATGGCCCAACCTTCGGCCGTACAGCCGTTTCACATTTAAATAGCCGTATGTTTACGGCTGAAGCCGTACATCTGGCAACACTGGATTGGTGCAGCAATTAAACATAGCTCATATTTTAGGGTATATTGGCTGACTGGGCTACATTATTTGCGAGTGCCTAAATACGAAGGAATTGCCTCAATATTTTCTGCACCACAGTTTGTAAGATTGTTATAACTTGAAATTTATCATCTGTATCTGCACGGATTCATACAGATGATAAGATGTTAGTTTAATGCAAAGTCTTTAAAATCATACAAGTTGGCCAAGATCGTAGGTGCAAATTGGTTTTGTGGTGTGTAAAAACTAATGACATAAGTTCCAATTTCAAAAATTGGAATTAGCCAGTAACAGTACTTACCCAGTTTTGAGAATACAAAAAATTTGTTTTAAATTTAGTCTAATTTAAATTGATGGATCCAATAATCAACAGAAAATAAGACAGGTAATGGAACCATTGATGTCATTTGTCTTGCAGGTTGTATTTTTGTTAATATCAAACTTGGCCAACCTGTAGAACTTTTAAAGATTTTGAGTCTAATGTCCAGCGGACAATTAGGTGGATTTGGCAATGGGCCAGACAGGGTTGCCACCTTGACCCCAAAAAATTAGTGGTTATCAATCCAGAATTCTTAATTTCATTTTTTTTTTTTTTGGTTTAGAAAACACCAATTTCAGCAGGTGATTAATAATAACTTATGAAATTTTTTTATTGACTTATTCTGTTAAGTTTTGATCTAACATATGGTTGCCTTGGTTTAAAAACCTCGTAGTACAAAAAAGTAAATGTTTTAGGAGACATAAAAAAGGTTATTGAAAATTCAGAATTATTTACAGAGTGAAATTGGTTGAATATTATATCAAATGTGGTATAACCATTAATATGAAAAAAAAAAAAAAAAAAATCCATTTTTTCTATCATATAACCAGTAAGTACGTTAAAAATAATGCCAATTTTCTTAACATACGAGTTTATTAAGTTAAATTTTCTCAATTTTTCAGGACATACGAAGTTTCTTATTCAATGTTAAAATATTTTTGAAGGCATTGGGAATAAGGAAAATTACGTTAATTTTATTATTTTTGCAATTAAAAACGTGAATAGATTACCAAAACACAAACTTATTATTTTAAAATAAACAAATTACTATTCAAAAAGGATTTGAACATCGGAATAAAAACCTCTCATATCTTGAAAAACGAAGAAAATTTAATGTAAAAAATTCGTATATCTTGTTAAAAAGGAGTAAAATTTAATTTAAAAAACTTGTATGTCTAGAAAACGGGCTATTATTTACATAACTATACAAGGATAAGTATATCTCCTGTTTTACAATCTAAGAAATGAATTTTGCAAGTGGAGTAATCGAAAAAATTTTTCTGGTGTTTTTTGTGTTATAGAATTAGAAAATATAATATATTAGTGTGTTTTTTGAAACCTTGGCCAAACCCCACCCTGTGGATATAGCCCTACTAAGTCGGAAATAAATTTTCAGCCCTCCTTTACACCAAAATTACTATACGACTTCATTGTGACTATCTTTCCCTTGGACTATGAATAAAGAAACGTGATTATCAGTAAACCATTACCTAACCAATATTACACATCAAATATTAAAATGGCGGAAGAATAATATTATTCGTTTAGTAACAGCGATGACTGACGATAAAAATGATTAATAAATTTGTTTTCCCTCACAGGTTGGCTCATGAAATTATACCGAGTGGTTTCGAAAAATACCGAGTTGGGTGACTACCCAACCTGTCTGTTGACCAGGGCTGAGCCCTGGTAAATCCCCACAATTTTAAACTGCATAATTTCAGGTCAGCAATCACAAAATTTAATGCAATCACCAATTTATGATCTATTTACTTACTCTTTGGCCCATATTCACAAATGTCACTTTAACCATCCTTCACTTAAATTTCACTTAAAAAAAGTTTTTTACACAATTTTCTACTTATAAATGAGGGAACAATGAATCTCTTATGAAAGTTCCAATGTAAAAATAAAATGTTATCACACAATTAAATATAAAATTATACCAAAAATCATTTTTAAGTGAGGGAGATTAAAGTAACGTGTGTGAATATGGGCCTTTATCGACTAATTTTCTACGTTTTGAAAACCTACTTTTTCTAACGGAGCTGCTGCTGCGTCAAGAGTTCTTTTTTTTTTTTTTTTTTGGAAGTGTATCTGTCTTTGTCATTTTTTAGGATGTTTTCTGAAGATTTTTGCAACGACGCCGTCGACGTCTGCTCTTTTTTGGGTACCAATATGGGCGTCCATAATGGGGGCAAAGAGATGCTGCGAAGCTTGTGGATACACAATAACCGATTAATTGAATCTTTGCCGAAGTTTAGTAGATGTTTATTTTTCGTCATAGTATGGTGAGACGTGTCGCGCACCGATAGATTTTTTTTTTTGGTGTTGTGTGTGTGTGTGTATGTGTATGTGTCAAATTTACTCTTTTCATGGTCGATCTTCGTTTTTACCCTACGCCTTGTTGCCTGCGATTTTACCATTAAATTATTTTCGGTTAAATGTCGCAAGCGAATGGTATCAATTTGTAGATTTATGTAGGGCGACATTTATGGAGCAGCGTTGCAATTTTTGTGGTGAGACAGCAAAAAAAAAGAAAAAAAAAGAAAAAAAAAGAAAGAAAGAAAAAAAAAGGTATCACTGATGAAGGCAGCCAGTCGCGTAATCCAAAAAGGGGGTTTGCAAAGGTATAAGAATGTGGCGGCTGTCTTCTACACCAAATAATATGAGTTAGGTTCGCGTTTTTATGGGGTAAATTGGTTGCCTGAAACGACCAATGTGTAATACACAAGTACGGACTACAAGTAATGTGACAGTTATGGCCAGTTAAAAAGAAGGTTACTTAGGCGAGAATAGTGCCGGGTAGGTAAGGTACTACCTACAGCGTGTAGTCTGCGCGATATCTTCGTTAAATATTATGAGGATTTGATAGAGTGAACAGGCGTGTTGACATAAGTCGAATATAAATTAGGCACTAGTAGAGATTTTTTTTTTTTGTGGATAATGACAAAGTAGATGGATGATGAAAAGAACAATGACACGTTGTAACTATTTTTGTCTATTTTTAAATATGGCGAACATATTCGGCTACACAGTCTCGAATACCAAAAATGTAGGTATTTATCAATAAACATAACATCCTATAGTTCTTTTTAAACAACCACAAAATTACCGTATTTAATTTTATGAATATAGATATATTGTCTTCATATTCATGACCTAATTATGCCTGTCCCTCAATTACATTGAGAGTCAGCACATCCCTATCATAATAAGTCCATACCTCACTTAGCCTATCCATCACGTATACTTACATACCCTGAATGGGTATATAAACCCTCGATTTGAAGGAATCGTTACACAGTGCTACCAGTTAGCTTTCTAATAGATAGTCTTTGTCTGAAAGGTTTAATTTCAATCTTCAACCCATTTTATAGTGTTTGAAATATTATTTAATGTACTTGTGTCGTACAAATTATTATTTTATTAAAAGTGTTAAATCAATCTTTATGTTTGAAATATTATTATAGTCTCTCAAATACATTAAGGTCCACAATAGACGTGGATGATAAATTAACTCTTTAAAATATTATTCAGATATTAATGCTTTCCCAGTGTTAAATATCTCGTGTATGGTGTAACACGGAAAGTGGTTCCAAACGGTACAATTACCACTTCTTTTGGCTGTTACACACATTGTAATTAGTATCCCTTGATGGTCCAATAGTCTACCTGCGTAGGTATGAAAATAACTGAATAACTGTAGCCTAACAAATTAGAAAGGATAGGGTGCAAGATATGCGCAGTTTCAACTTTATAACAAATACAACGCACACTGGCTAGTTTAGATAATCTGACGCACTTGGGCCCAATTGTGGTCAGAATAAAACACATAAAAATGATAACTCACGGTCAGATTATGAAAATCTATCCGTAAGAGTAAGAGTGAAGGTGTAAGTGTAAGGCAAAACATTTGACTGCTTATAGTACTGGACCAGTAGGTAAAGCTCTATAAGCCCAATGTAATTTATAATGGACAAACATGGCGACATAAAATTAGGTAACCAGAGTGTATACTTTTTGCATACTTTCAATGTTTTGATAGAATTCACCAATTTAGAATATATCTGATAAGGGTCGTCTATTAAATTCACAAGTATAGCACACATAGAGGTAGTTTGAAGTATGTTATGTGGTACACGGTGGTTGCCCATTTGGCACCAGTATGTCTAACCAGAAATCATCGTTCCTCACAGGTCCAGAGGAGCTATTCCACTAACACTTTACAACATTTCAGCCACTTATGCCATTCAAGCGTACTTTTTAACTTGATACATGGTTTTATGAGATTCTTATGAGACTTTATACCATGTAAAAGGAGATGTGAGCAGCATAAGTGACTGAAACAATGTAAAGTGTTAGTGGAATAGCTTCTCTGTTCTATATGGTCAAAGGGAAAAACAGTCAAGACATTCCTAATAAGTCAAGTCACCGATGAATAGCCAAAATTGGGCAAAAATTAAATCAACAGATCATTGGTCTGTACTTGTAACATGTGTATGTTATCAGTTGGACATGAGTGAGTTAACTCTGATTTAAAGATTAATGTTGTTTATTTAACTCTAAAGATTCTTAATCATACATCAGAGATGGATTTAAGTCTCTCGATGCCCCAAGCTGTACGAAGCTGACGTTCCTTTTTTGAGAAAAAAAAACACAATTATAATACGCAAGGTATTGTTGTGTTTAGGTATCATTTTTTTAACTTAAAAATTTGTCACCCCAAAAATTTGCCGTTCAAAGCTGCAGCTTTGTCAGCCTGTGCATAAATCCACTGTTGTCATACATATTATGATCGTATGAGCTGAAGACCAAGACAAATTAATTCAGGCTTAACTCTGTACTGTACAACTATTCCTCAGAAGTCTTGACCTTTTTAAGCTCTATGCTGAATTTCTTGACCAGCTTTATGGTTTGAAGTTATCTACTTTGATCATAGTGTAACTGAATTAAAGCCCTGTAGATACAAGTCTGGCAATGCACCATTTCATATCCTACAGCTCATAAGTGAATTCATTAATATTTATGATTATTTTTAGAAATTTTAATAGTTTGAAATTATTTCACTACTTCTATAAACTGGAGACTCTTTTTCAAATATTATCAGGGGGCAAAAAGCATTCATGTGGGTGCATTTCACCCCTTGCACTCCCACAAAATCCGCCTATGGCTACATTTTGAATGGACAAAAAAACATGAAGTAATGTTGTGGTTGCTACCACTGATGTTTTTAGTGGAAAATATATTTTATTCAGTGGATGTTGCTGGAATGGTGTATCCTTAATTTTTCACTTCAATTTGGCAGTTGTTTTGTGATAGTGTTTGTGACTTTATGCAGTCCAATATATATATATATATACATATATGTAAAAAGAACATTCTTCTTTTTTGAATAACTACACTCACACTTTACTCTCGTTCTTTCATGTATTTGTGGTGTTTATTTTTGTTTGACCCACATTTGGAAATCGACACAATTCGACTATCTAATATTTACCGTTTCCGATCATGTTATCTTTACGTTACATCATTTCATGTATTTTCGACTTGACCATCTTATTGTTAAATGACATCATTTTTGACCATACTCAACATGACTATTTTCCTTTGTAACGAACGTCGATTTCGTTTATCAAACTCATTGATTCATTCATTCGTTCGTTAATCGTCGTTTCAGGAAGACAGATAATATTCAGTCATATCTTCGTTCGTTTCTTTGTTTATAATAATCTTGAATTTTCTAATTTCACTACCGTTTTTAATCGTGTCAATAAACTGCTTTTTGATTACGAGTTCACGAAACTTTATTTACGTGCAAATTAGATCGAGTGGAATGCCCGGAAACAAACTTACATATATATATATGTATATATAAAGCAAAGTGTCTGTTTATATGTGCCCACATTTCTCCAAAACCACCCATTCTCCAATACTCAGGGTTACGGTAGTATATAGTCCTTGGTTTCCCATTGATAGTAAGAGAGTTTCCAAGTGGCAGCTTTTCATGGGGGAGGTGGAGCAACAGGGCAATAACAAAAATTAAGTCAAAACAGTTGCATAACCTTCAGGTTTTAAGGGGTCTTGAAAATGAAATAAAAAGTATGTCAAAATAGTTGTATAACCTTTACGGATTAGGAATCCTGAAAATTTATACACTGCTACCCAAGTAATGCCTAGTTTAACATCCAGTCTAGTATTAGTAAAATTTTTTCATTCTTACTCTTTCAAGCTGAGCATGCTTATTTGGACGCGTGTCATAAGTTTAGAGGTATTTATTACAACCTGTATGGTACACATAAAATTTTACCAAACTTTTTACATAAATTTTCATATCATTAGCATCGTTTTCCATTAAAACAAAGTAAAAGAAAATATTTGTCAGTCCATAGATAAAAAATGATCCAATGGTATACAGACATGTCTGTGTGTGGCGTTTCATGTGGTGCTCACCTGCTGGAACACCTCATAGAAACAATTGAGCACCACATGAAAAAATTTTAAATAATTCATTTTAAAGCAATATTTCAGAAAAATAAATCAGAATTGATTTAAATCAATAATTTTCAAAATAAAAAACCAATTTTAATTGCATTCTAAAAAAATTTGAGCACCACATTAGAAAAAACTGAAATGTCACCTACAGCTGAAGAGTGAAGATACCTGGAGGTATAACAATTTATCCATAGTTTAGCTAAATGCTTTGAATATATATTTTATGGAGGGCTGATTCATGTTACATTTCTATAGGTAGTTACGATCAGACTCAGATAGTGTTTTTGGGGAATGAAATTACTCCATTTTACACGTTACTATATCTATACTTATACAAATAGGTATATGGACTTACATCTTACAGTAATTTCGTTCCCTGAAACACTCCATCATTGAAGAATGGAACTAGGAGAATCAGCCAACCATTACCTATACTTACACTAAGGTGTACCAAAGAGGTTAAAAATCCAATTTGAAATAATTCATCCTTTCATTTTTTCATCAACTTGGGTTTTTCATTTAGTTAATATTGTTCCTCTTACAGTTGTCACAATTTTAGCGAACTTGCTCGTGTAACTAAGCCTTAGTGAACAAAAAGTTTTGTTTTTTTTACCCTAATTTTTTCTTCCTTTGGTATCAGACTTTTGAATAATAGTCAGGGTTCTTCTTCATGTTCGTCATAATATGGGCATTATTATAGCTGTACTGTTGAAGGCAATTGTGATATCTTGAATTCAGGTGCTGTGCGAAGTGATGTTGGGAAGGAGGGGGGTGTTACTGGTCAATTTTTACAACATACCCCAAGAAATTGAAATTTTTACCAAAAAAATCACCCCAAAAAACGCCAATTGGTCAGTGTAGGAGAAAAAAAAAGTGAAAAAAAGGTAACCATTTTGTAAATAAAATATTCAACATAGAATATAAGGTTATGTATTAAAAAAATATAGCACATGAAAATATACAAGTTATAAATGTGTGCTTACTGGTAAAGTACAAAATGAGATTGAAGTACAACCACCAAAACATTGTCTTTTATTAGGCCAGAGTTATGGTGATTTGTGTTGAAGGGAAAGGAAGGAAATAATATTTAAGGAATAAGGATGTGATGAATTTGCAATTATACATAATTTGTGAGAACAGTTTGTAGAAAGTTATTGTCAAAAAATGAGTATTGAAGGAATTGCTGATATAGGATAAATAAGTATATGTATGAGTATTTTGTAGACAGAAATATACATTCTAGGAATTTAGGAATGGAGAGAATATTGTTTGAAAGTGTTGAAATAAATGATGAGTGTTTGAAAATGTATTTTTTAGGAATAGGCGAATATTTAGTTGTACTTCCAATTTTATGAGATATATTAATTAAGCATAAATACGTCATGATACGTATATTATTGTGACACACCTGTTTCAATTTTTTAAACAGCTTAGCCTAAGGGGGTGTCACACTCCCAATCCACCCTCGTGCGATTCCTGCCTGAAGCTTGAAGAGAATCGGAGGGATATTGAATGGCCAGGGAGGAAGTGAAGACATTAAATGATGGTGGAAGGAGAACTATATTTGAATAAGGTTTGCAACCATTGATTCAGGGTGTAAACCTACCTAATATTTTTTCCAGGCACTTGAAACACTCGATTATACACAGTACAACTGACAGCTGTTTAATAGGCCTACCCATCTCTGCAGCCTCATCTCATAATTCGTGGAATTTGAAACCTTCGAAATGAAATTTTAGGCAAAAAAATTTTCACAACAAATCCTTGATGATTCTTTCGGACTCAGCCGCAAATGGAACAAATTTCCATTTCAAACTTCTTCTTCACTTTCACTTTTGACACCACCTTCCAACCCTTTCAACGTTCATAAATCAGCCAATTAAATGGCAATTTTGACTAATGGCTACCTATATCTGTTTTTCAAAATATACCAATCGCGTGTACCTTCTGCAACATTGTCTGGACAATCGACGCTTTAAAAACACACTCATGCTGATACGGTAATAAGTATTTGAAGAAAGATAGACAGGCGCCCAGTGAAGCAGTATCACTTGGAGGGTGTAATGGCTTAAATTTTACATGTTTTTCAAAATTTATAATATTTTTGTCAAATATTGAGAAATTTGTAACAAAGTGCTAAGTTTTCAAACAAGCAAAAAAAAAGTTTATTGTGTAATATTCAAATAAGGAAAACCTGGATGAATTTATGCACATGTACACAGAGAAAGACACAAACACACGTATACCTAAGGTAACTTCTTTATAACTAATTACTTGTTGTACAGTCAAGAAAGTTGCAATTATGGATAATTCTATAATTAATTGGTTTATAAATATAATTTAGCCTGTGATAAATTTTTATCAATAACTATTTTTTAATGGGATAACATTTTTATTTTCAGTACCCAGGTTGCATTTTACATTCGATTGTCATTTTTCCTTCCTTCTTTGCAATGTTTTTTCCAAAATTATCGATAACATATTGAAATATTTTCCCTGTGTTTTGTATTTAATCTCGACATATCAATAATATTACCAAAATCGATCGGGCAGAAAAATAAATTCCATGGTAAGAAAACAATTTTCATAGTTTGTGGCAAGATATATCAATTAATTTTTTTAGTTATCAAAATTTGATAATAGAAGTAAATCAAAATGTTATCACATTAAATGCAATTCAGCCTACTGATGCTCTCTTTTTTCTTTTCTTTTCACATTCCCCCGGCCCCTGAATTTTTTTTATATCCTAAAAACTGATATTAGAGAATAAGAAACAGTTTATATTAGTAGTTTTAAATAGATTTAAAAGACATTGTCACATATAATTATGTAAACAAGCTACAAAACCTGTCCTGCTAACAGGCTATTTGAGTGATGAAGAAAATTTTTGCTTCAGTTACCTATTATCTTTAATTTTCAAATGTAAACAAAAATAGTCAAATTTTAAAATAGTACCCTGAAAAAAATACTGGTTTATGTATCACATAATAAAATACGAGAAATCAAACTTTAGCCAATTTTGAAGCCACAACATCAAATTTGAAATGAGCACCCTAAGAAACTACTCCTATAATACCTATAATAAAATCATATGTGAATTAAAAATTTTTCCTAATTTTACAGCCCCTTTGGGTTGAAGAATAAATTGAATGAAAAAATGAATGTAAAATTTGAAATCAATAATCTCTAAAAAATACATAATGATGTATCACATAATAAAGTTTATAAACTCAAAATTAGCCCCTGGGGGTCAAACAATGAGTCAAATAGAAGAACAAACATCAAATTTGAAATCAGCACTCCAAAAAACATACCTACTCATTGATGTATCACACAAAAACAAATAAATTCAAAATTTACCCCTCTTATCCTTTAAGTGGTTAAAGAATTGGTCCAATGAAAAAATGAAGAACAATAATAGTGTATTAATCGTCACCGAGAGATCAATTAGTATAAATGTTACTTATTAAGTTCTTCTTTTTGGTGGCTAGATGGAGATTATTAGATTATATTAGTTTTGATAGAAAGAATTAAAACAATCTTTACCTATTTACCATGGAAACATTAATAGAAAGAAGGAGAGAAAACAAGAGGTAATATTATTTGGGATAGAAGAAGGTGAATTATTAATATCATCATTATACATTTACTGGTACTTCAAGTAAAATTGTTATTTCAAGGATACATGTGTGGATGATGACGATGAAGAAGTAGAGGAGGAGGAAATGCATATTGAACGTAAATATGGAAGTTTAGAAGCTACTTACATTTCTTCTTCATTAAAGCAGCAACGATGAGAGAATTCAGTGAGCAGAGATTAAAAAATTTCTTATGTCTAGATAATGTAAAAATGCGCGGTGGATTTTGATTTGTTGGATTTTGTCATCACAGATAATTTGTTTTTAGGGCCAGGGTTCAGTGAACATCAGTATTCTGTATTCTCACATGTAATTATTTTTCTCAAACAAAGTTTTACATCCTGTTACTTTTAATTTAATAATTTTTACAACAGTCAATTTTTACAACATCGGTCAAATTTTACAACAAATTTGCAACAAAATTGGCGATTGGAGGTGTCACACCCCCTACACCCTCCCTTGCTGGGCCCCTGAGGATAGAAAGACAAAAAATAAATAAAAAAGAAGAGGAAAAGAAACAAAAAAAAACCTCTTAAAATGGCAATTAATTTCGATTTGATTATTCCGGTTTGGTATATCGATTCACTTTGTAAAGTAAATTCGCCGAGTCTCGATTCGCCAGTTCGCCTTTTTCACTGCTGCGCCCTCTGCAGCTTCGACGCCTATGTGCGGTTATTGCATTGTCAAGGAAAAAAAAAAAAAAAACCTGGCAATTCTCACGTTCAAGGGCTCAAAGTGTACGAACGAACAACTGCTATACGATATAGACTGCGGAGGATTAATTATTTTTTACGTAGATACTCGTTTATTAATATTTTTATTAATTTCTCCTTCGATTGCACGTCATGTTTCGATTGTTCGCACAAAGGGGCTTAATAATGTACCCACAGATGCGGCATATGGCAGTGTTCAGCAAAAGGTCTCAATTCAAAGTCGAAATCGAAATAGACGAGAGTCGTGACAGCCTTTTTTTCTTGTATGGGAGTGGGGGGAGGTTTATTTTGTTTCTAGCCCACTAACTACTGCATAAGGGAAAGGAAATTTATTGTCCTTCCTCTACGACCTCATTCATTGGAAAATAAATAATACTAATTGAGGGGCGAGCTAAAGGATTCATGTTTCTGGCTTTTGGAAGCAATCGTAGATTAAAATTTGTTTCAATAAAAACTCGTGCAATCATTCTGTAGAATTTTGCCATCAATCTGATAATGAAACGGTTTAATAAGTTTCAAGTTTCAACTTAAAAAAAAAAAAAAATTAAAATCTTAACATCTTTCGCAGCCCTAGATACCTAACTGAATTTTTTTTATTCATTCTTTCAATGTGTAGACAACGGTTTTTTACAAGATTGGTGCCTACGTGAATGCGTGTTAATTGCTCGTATCTTCATCGCCTCCCCTACCCTCCACAAGTCTTCTCAGTGTGTTCCTGCGCAGGGTTTCTCTTCAAATTCTTCCTTTAAAATTCTTTGCAAGCTTCTATCTGTAACGGCCAAAAGAAGCTCTAATAGTACTGTTTAGAACCACTTTCAGTGTTACAACATATCTACAGGAGATTTAATACTGGAGAGTATTAGTAATTTTATAATATTTTCAAATAATTGATTTATTATCCACTAACTATTGTGGACCTTAACTTGTTTAGAGACTATAATAATATTCAAACAGAATTGGTACGTTAAATAGTTTTACTAAAAAAATACTTTGTTACATTCAATAATATTTCAAACACAAATAATTCTACATTGGGTTAAACCCTTAGACAAGAATCATCTATTAAATGTACATTAAGTAAGTAAACAAATGAATTAGTAACTGAACACTGATTGTATCGTCACTAGGGTTTATACACCCATTTGGGGTACGTAAGTGTACGTGGTGAATAGACTGGGTGAGGTAGGGACTTGTTATAATAAGGATGTGCTGACTGGCAATAGAATCGAGGGACAGGCATATTTAGTTCACTAAATATGGAGATAGGATTCCTATATTCATGATATTTTGGATGAGTAATTTTAGGTTGTTTACAAAAGAGTTGTGGGATGTTTAGATTATAGTTGAACACCTGTATTTCTTGTATTTGAAACAGTGTTAGCGAATATTGTTCGTCATAATTAAAAATAGACGAAAATATACATTACACTATTGTCTATTTCCCTCTCATTTCAAAGCTCCTTTGCATCTCCTGCAGCACTTTTTATTTGTTCACACACCCTATATATCCTCTCATCTCTTTCCCTCTACCTTCTTCATTTTTGATCAACTTTAATGTATAATTTTAGATTAATTTTTGTTTAAAACATTTAGTTTGTACTTTTATGACGTATCATTTTGTCTGTATCAAATATATATTTTAAAGCTTCCAAACTGGTTATCTAGGCAAGTGGAGGAGGGGATGAGATTAAAATATTTTTTCAACCAAATTCATGTCATAAGCTTTAAGTGAAGTGAGAAAGTTGGATAAAGCAGGAAATTATAAGGGTAGAATTTTCTGATTTTGATAGGTGTGCTTTATTTGTAAGCAATGCTCAGAAAAATGAGGATTGAGGAGTAGAAAAATTGGCACATTGAAACGTGAAGTGATTTTGGTCTCACTTAGCAGCGGTATGCCACTCTCGAAAGAAACAAGACTCATGGCGTTATTTTCACAAATTACCACCATAAAATTTGTTCTATTGGATTCCAATTAGTTTTTCTATAAGATTATATGTATTAAATTATTTTATATTTTGTTGAGATTTTTTTTCATTTTTTAAATTTAGCAGTTACTTAAAAACATAATATTTTTTTAAACATACAGGGTGTTTCTGGAGTGAACGATATCGAGATTGAGACAGATAGTACCTATAATTATATTATAGTCGACTGAGTAGGCACTTTCAAGGTATGATGGTTGCATAGATACCAACCAAAAGTCATGTCTTTGATACGTAAAAAGTTGATGTTTGATTTTGTGGCTTCAATCCATAATTCTCTCAAATGAGATTATAATTTTTTTTTAGACAGGAAATCAAATTTTATGAATGAGCACAAATTGAAACAAACAAAAAAAAAGAAAACAGTAACTATACTTCGAAAAGAAACTAAGAAGGAATGAAAAAAGAAAATTTAATATAAAAATAGAGTGTAGGTACTTATAGAAAATGTACTTAGGTACTTAGGTATAAAAAAATGTGTTTTGAAAAATCTAAGTAGGTAAGTATATGCTTTAGTTTTTCTATAATTTCAGATAAAACAAAAAAACTTCCCCAAGTTTTCATGTCATTTTGTGTATGAAAAATTTTTAAATTACTGAACATCATTTTCATTTGGGAAAATTTTTCCTTTTTTAAGCCCCTAAATGGAGCAATATTAGGTGTAGCCAAGTAACGTAGGTGTCACCAAGGAAAATGATTAAAATCCTGGGCGTAGTAGTTCAGAGTAGTATTAATAAGCTATGAAATTAGTATTTTAATTGTTATGTTTGGGTGGGGCGGCTTAGAATAATTTGTCTTTATTAAAAAGAGGCTGATGCAATGCATTCTTTCTGTAAATGGACAAGATTTCATTTGTGTGTGTGTGTTGTGTTGTGTTGTGTTTGGTGGGGAGGAGGGGTTATCTTCGAGAGACTATGCCTTGGTGAAGTTTTTTTATATGATTTTATTTAACTCACTACAGTTGTTCATCTTTACTTTGTTTGGCAGATGTGTATTTAGACTTTATACGATAACTGGATTGCTCGAGAACCAAAGTGTGATTTGTTTTACATTTGTTTTGTTTAGCGCTATGACTGACATACTGTGAGTGTTTGCCTGTGTTAGTGGGCTAAGCTTTCTCGACATTTTACTCCTAATAAAAGCGTATTCTTGAAATTAATTTTTACAAAACTTATTTAGTATCGATACCTACTCCCAAATAGGTACAAGAGAAACTGAAAATAGAGGGTGATCCAAAAGTAACACAAATCAAAATCAAAAAAATATTGTTATATTGTTTTTATTTCAAAATATTTTGAACGATAAAGCATAGTAAAAGAAGTTCACTATCTTCTTTGATCATTTACTATGCATGAAGTTTGTGACATCTGATTACCCGTAGCCTTCCCTCCACGTCACCACCGAAATACAGCTGTTATTATAATTACAATAGGGAACGGCTCACAAACATTAAGATTATACTATCAATAAGCTGAATGGGAAATACATCGATTCCCTACGGAAATAAATTCCCATTCTACAAAAATGGTGAATACACGTCGATTGATTAGGTACTATTTAAGGATGTGGTGACATGTATATTTACAACATTCGATCATCGGTGAACCAATACTTTATCTCCTTGACTGTTCACAAATTTGGTTGAACTGTGAACAGTCAGTCTCGTTCTATATGTGATATGTTCCTTTTGTCGTGAATACGAAATATTATTCACGACATAATACAGCTTTTTAATGCGACATCAAGTCACCTTTTTTAAATTGTTTTCACCGAAACTTTTCAAATGTGAACACTGTTAGTAAAACCATACAGTTTGCAATACTGTTTTTCCAATTCCGAAGACAAATACCTAACCAAAATTTGTTGGTTTACAGAACTTCGAAGACCATGAGGCGATACAACCTGTGATACCTGCATGACCTGATATTTGTTACCATACTTGTAAGTAACCTTCTCAACTGTAATAAAAAATGAACTGTGATAATGGGTTGGCCAACTTATTTATTTCAACTACTTAAAATTGCCCGACATACTTCTTAGGCCTCGGGAGGTTTTGTTGGTAGGCTGGTGGCCTAACTGTTTGAGCTGACTTGTGGTCTCGACTCTACGATTAATCGAGATTTATTGATAATTGATATACTTCGAATCGTGATATCAAACCCCTATACTCAGGATGTACGTTTGTTTTCGGGCATCACAAGTTGACAATATTTAAATTCAACAAATTTCTCCTCCCTGTGAGTGTTATGCAGTTCACCAAATATCAGTGTGAAACTAATTGCCAATTTTGATTTAGAGGTGTCAATTTCGGTGTTACAGAGTTATGTGAAAGATTTTTGTGTAGAACTGATGAAATTATTGTGCACTGTACTAGTTAGAAATGATAATAGGGCATTCTTTCTCGAAAAAATTTGACTAGAAATATTTAACGAATAGTCATAATAGGCATTTCCTAACACTAGAAATTACGAATTATTTTTTCAGCCAAATATTTGATGAATGTGTTTATTAGGGAAGAACCAAAAATACTACAACTGGAGCCAGAGAATTAATGACATTATTGAGTTCGTACTACGTTCATTCGCAGTACCAATAAGATGGCTGATGTGGGCTAGTCGATTGCTATTCGAGCGATATTCTACTAGCTAGCCTTTATTAGAGATACATTTACAAGAAAGAAAGAGAAAGAAATCAATCCTCTTTTTAAGGTAAGAAGTAAAGTTCAGTAAAGTTTGGTTGATTAGCTAATCTGATATTTTTCTAGGATCTCTTTTCTATCGACTGGAACAAATCTTTGACGTTATTAAACCCTGTCAATGACTTTGCAGCCGAAAGAAGAAGTCAAAAAAAAAAAAAATAGAAAAAAAAAGAAAAAAAAAAGAAAATGCAAAACAGGATGTCAAAAGAATTTTTTTGGAAACATTTATTGTATACCGGTGTTTAGTGGGTCCGTTATACTTACGAGTAAACTATATCGACGTCATTAAAACACTGATGGAGAAACGTCTTTTTCATTTTTTTCATTTTTTTTCTTTCTTTTCTTACCTGCCTGTTGTCTGAAAGAACCAGACGGCATTATATTCGGCACTCACTATTTTTAATGAAAACTTTAACTGCCAATTAGGACAGTATTCTCATTCTTTTTTCTTTTTCTTTTCTTTTTTTTTTCTGTCGACTTCGCGTTTCGTAAAATTACCGGTTATTCGAACTAATTTGATGAAAAGATGTAAAATACGATAACGACCGAAATTTTAGCAAAGACTGGAAGGAGAAGAAAAAAGGAGACCGAAAAGTGGAAAAAAAAAATTATTCATTCGGGTATCTTTTGGGTAAATGGAGGGTGTGTGGTGGTGGCTCGTATCAACGATCTCATTCTGCAGTGGCGACATACAATCTCTTCGATGTGAATTTGCGGAATACTAAAACAAGAGGCTCAAGTTAGTGCTTGAAATTTTGAACACTTTTGAAACGGTGTTATGAAAGGAGCATCGGAGCATTCAGTTACGAAATAAATTGAAAACTTCAAATGGAAATGTGAGATGAGAATAATCTGGATCAACGATACTTATTGTTAGTCCTTTCGAAAATAGTCTATCTGTTTCTGCCCTAAGGCCAGGTGGGGACAAAACTTCTGGAGGTGGTGCAGAAAATCCGAGTACCACTTGGCCAAAACAATGCGATATTATTTTTGGATTTTCCTTACCTGTACATGTTTTCTAATTTATAGGAAGGGCAGTCCGAGGGCTTCATAAGGTTTTGGGCATTTTTAACCTTCCATGTTTCCTTAGCTTCACCCCTTTTCCTCAGAAAATAAACACTTAAATAAATTCATGCGTAATAATAAATGTGGGGACTCTCTGGTATGAGGAATAGGGGCTCGGACCCCTCAACGACAGTTGCCGCCCCAAAGGTCTGGCAAATATTCGTTCTTGTGACGTAAAACATACACGAATTACATTCGATCGTAATTACCTGTATGTACTTGCAGGTAATATACGAGTACCCAATCGTGACATATCTCAACAATAGAATGATGTCACGATCCGTACACAAACTGGCCATCCATCTCTTATCACAATAGGGGATGACGCAACCTGGCCATTCTCACTTACGTACATATTTTTTACATACGTGTGTTTGTGTGTGTAAATAAGCCAGTATAAAAACGGTCCAAACCGCCTCTAAAATCGCCAGTGTTTGCCTTGGTTTTGCTTACCCATATGTTAAATATGAAGAGGCTGAACACACTTAAATTCTGTTGAATTTACCTTCTGGTGAGAATACTTTCTCACGACAAGGTATTCCACAATAAACATAAACGTTCATTTAAAGAAGAGTTGTAAAATTTACGCCAATGGTCGGATTAAAGAAATTTTCTTCGCAAATAAAAGGAAGCTTTCCAGAATGTAACAGTTAACTTCACTTGTTTCTAATTGTGGGAATTTTTTGAGGGTTGTGGCTGCCTCATCCCTCGTGAGTTTCACCATCGGGTCTGACATGAGTTTGATTTTAAAAAAAGTCATCCAAAACTAAACATATCTGTGGCGACGGGTGGTTGTTGACAAACGAGTGTGTACTACACACTCGTCTCGTCGACCACCTAGCAGGCCAGTGGGGTAAAACCCACAAACTTTGTTTTTGCACTCACGGCTGTACATTTTGTCTGTGCAGTTAAACTTGTTTACTGGGCTCGGCCCACACACACTCCTCACTGTACACGCAACCAACTGTTATTGGTGTTTGTGTGGTGTCGTATATTCACACATACACACACCCACAAGTGGTGACCTCCGACGTA
Source organism: Ericerus pela (assembly GCA_011428145.1). NCBI lineage: Eukaryota > Metazoa > Arthropoda > Insecta > Hemiptera > Coccidae > Ericerus > Ericerus pela. The sequence goes on from WOFM01001331.1 coordinate 24,313, forward strand.
AGTATTGTATTTTTGTTGTTGATGTTTCAACGTCAACAGGGGAAGGAACCATCACCTCCTTCCCCACCACTTCCAGCTAGCTTGGAAACAAACAACCAATCGGCTTTCAACAGCTGATTTCCAAAAACTACGCCCCTTCTTCAAACATTGGCATACCTGCCAACAATCGAAGAAGTTAGTCAGTCGGCTCTTGTCAGCCGACGGAGAAGGTTCTCCTTCTCCTCCCTTTCCCTCGTTGCTCGTCGGTACATAAGTACCAACCAACGTCCAAGAAAATCAGTCGGCATTCTACAGCCGACGGAGAAGGTTCTCCTTCTTCCCTTTCCATTTCCCTATTTATTCAATTTTCCCTCTCTTCTTTCCAGGCTCAACGTCGGTACTCAAGTACCAACCAGCCATCCCAAAGAGATCCAAACAGTCGGCAATCAGCTGCCAACGAGGAAAGTGAAAACTTAACCTCTTCTCCCAACTACCACCATGGCCTCCAAACTAACTCCGTTGTCCCTCGGCGACCTGGTTCTTCCGCTGATGCCTGCAAAGGCCACAGTCAGCAATCCTCACAGGAGGATGGAGAACCAGCCCAACCCCTCAACTGCTGTCCACTCAACGCAACATACCAGTATGCGTTCGTTGAATGTACCGACAAACTTGGCAATCCCTCAGTCCTCCACGCTTGTAAACTTAGGCCCATTCCTCGACAATTACCTCCCAGGCAAAGAGCTTCTGGTCAACCAGCACCAGCTGGTTGACAGCTCTGCGCTGAGGTTATCACCTATCCTCAATCGGCAATTGCACAGGCAGGAAGCAAATTCTGCCGCGATCGGCTGCACCACCTTGCCTCCCTTACAAGCCCATCCTCCCCGGTTACTCACAGGCCTTCCACCTTTTAATGCTGAGAATGTGCATCTCTGGCTGCAGCAGATTGAGAATCTTGCTCACACCAGCGGCAATACCAGCGAGTCTCAGCTCTACTTGGCGATCTCTGACCACTTGCCGACCCAGTGGTCCAACCTCCACAACCAAATCCAGCAGGAATTTTCCCCTTCCTCTTACACCCGCATTAGAACCTTACTGGAAAACACCCATTGTCTATCTTCCAAGAGGCCTTTGGTGTACCATCGCTGCCTCGTCACCCTAAACGAAGGAAGAGTCAACGACGATGTCCTCCACAACCTCCTATTCCAATCCCTTCCGGTCAATATCCGCCAAACATTGGCCATGACCAAGCCTGTGACCTCTCAACAGGCAGCTCTCAAAGCTGACAAGGCAATAGCTCTCGAGCAAACCTTTCCATCGACATCCCCTGCCACTAGCACCATCTCCGCTATAGCAACTCCCGCAGCATCCCCATTGACAACACCAACGGCTAATTCCTCGGAGTTAGCCACCATTACCCAGCTGCTTCAACAGCTCTTGGCTGGAAAACAGGTGAGTTCTGTTGACCCCCCTAAAGATCATGCTCAGTTCCCCGAACATAGGCGTTTGCGTTCACTCGATGCTAGGTCCAGAGACAGATCACGCTCTCGTGACTCTAGCTTTGGTCGTTCAAAACCACAGACGACGCTACGAGTCATCGATGGAAAGAGACTGGTAAACACCCGCTTTCCCTCCCATTCACGCGAAGGCTACTGTTGGTATCACCAACAGTTTGGGAGGAAATTGCGCAACTGCTCTGACCCCACCATGTTTGTGGTGGGACAAACCCCAAAATTGCGACTGCCCCGACTTGTTTGGGAAACGAGTCAGTCAAGATGGCACTCTCACTTGTTTTCATTTCAGTCCATCTATTCGTAGAAGATCTGCTTAGCAAGCATCACTTCCTGATTGACACTGGCATGGAGATATTGGCCATACCTCCAACCTCTGAAGACTGGAAATGCAACGCTAAGCTCCAAATCTACGCTGCGAACCAAACTCCAATTAGTACTAACGGAGTTAAGCTGGTGTAAGTAGATTTTGGCCTTCGACGCGAATTTAAGTGGGCCTTTATCATTGCCAATATCGTTGATCCCATCATCGGAGCAGACTTCCTTAGCCACTACCAACTGCTTCCCAATGTCAGCGAAGGGGACCTCCTTGATAAGACCACTGGACTTGCTGTAGTAGGTAAACCTCGCCTTATTGACTATCCCCCAGAAATTTGCCTGACCATCACCCACTCAAATAGTCGATTCCAAAAGATCCTCGACAAATTTCCCGGCATAACCTGTAAAGAAGGCTTACACCTGAGGATTTCCCCTACCGAAGTCACCCACGATATCGAAACTGTAGATCAACCTGTGTTTTGTTGTGCCTGTTGTCTACATCCTGAGAAGTTAAAGGCACCCCGTCTTTCCTTCAAAACCATGCTCGAACGTGGTGACTGCCAACCCTCCAAAAGTGCCTGGTCATCCCCCTTGCATATGCACATGAAGCCCGACAAAACATGGCGCATGCTTGGTGACTACAGAGCACTCAACGCACGAACTATCCCCAACAAATACCCTGTCCTGAATATTATGGATTTCCACGCCAGACTAGCTGGTGCCAAACTATTCACCAAATTAGATCTCATGCGGGCGTTTAACCAAGTCCCAATGACCAAAGAACACATCCCCAAAACAGCTGTAATAACCCCCTTCGGTCTCTACAAATTTCCCTATATGCCCTTTGGACTTTGAAACACCGCCCAAACCTTCTAAAGTTGGCCTATGTCTACACAGATATAGAAGCCGACTCAGATGACTCAACTTCCGTCGATGATCCTTCGGGACTGACAGTTGACTTGTTATCTGATGTCGTTTTACCTAAAAACGACTACTCACCCCCAACCTTCGACGTCGTCTCCAAACACAGACGACACGTTGGATTCTTCCCCGATCTTAATTACACACGATCAAAATAAAGAATCACATCCCGAAGTGTTATCAGAGGAAATAACACAATCGCACCCCATTTGCCAGTCTCCTAGTCAAACAGCTGATGCTACGCTCGATGATGAACCGATTGCAATTTCCTTTCCCCTCTCACACTCGTCCGAGTCGGCTCACGCAATTGACGACAAGTCAAGGGTTGTAGACGACGACGTATTACAAAAATTGTTTCGTGGCTCCACCCAGTCGCATAAATACGACACATCTTCCTCCTCGGAAGACAAACTGGCCCCGTCTACAAAACAATCTTGTATTATTAATGTGCAACAACAGCTGACGCAACTGCACCTTTGTTTGTGATTACGAAATGAAAATAAACGGCGGTTATGGTCAAGAAAACGAGTAAAATTTGTGTTTTAGAAACTCACTCTTCTCTTGACGCATCCAGCAGTTATATACTCTTCATCAAATGCTGTTCATCAGGAGCTTTTAACTATATTTCACAGAGCGTAATAGAATGGTAAAATGTCCCAAGAGCGTCTTTCCCCCAGCATGTTTGAGATTTTGGATGATGATGAAACAGCCCTTTTAAGGGCTACACCCCCACCAACAGAGGGCGGTAATGGCGATGCTCCGTCGTCTCCTCGTGCAAACAACCAACACTCCCCCTCTCCCTCCTTCTCTCCCCCAACGTCACCTGCTGATGTTGTCCCATCTCCCTCCTCCATGGCTACTGCCACCTCTCCACCGGTGAAGCAGACATCGACTGTATCCTCTACGTCCGATCAAGTATCGGCATCATCAGTGACGCCTACAGCTGACGGACCTGCACAAGAGGGTGCAAGCCACACTCCTACTCGAGTACCACAATGGCGATCGATGCTGAGGCAGAGGGTGGAGTCTGCTGCCAGGGGTTGAGGTGCACCCCTCCAACAGTACCGGTTTGCTCCTGGAGTGGAGGCTCGGGGCTCTGAGATCGTACAGTGCGGATTTGTCCATAGCTCTTGTTCTCGGGTCTTCATGCCCCTGCCTAGGAAGACTGCGTACTCGTTGGAGATGCCACCTCACGCTCGGGCTGCTGTACAACTAGGCAATGCGCAGATTGACACCCGTACATTTGCCGAAGTCATACACCACGTTCAATCTAAGGGACCTTTGCGTGGTTCTCAACTGTCTTCCTCGGCAGGCCTCCCCTCTGGGGAATTCCCGCTGCTCAAGATGGTCAAGCAGATTGAACCACTTCCTCTTCAGAAGCACCGAACAAAAGCGACTGCCGTGTTGCGTACCAGCGGTTTTAAACGTCCATCTGCAGCAACAAAGAGGTCGCCCCAACTGTCGACTTCCAAAGTCGCTGAAGCACCAGTAGCCACGCAAAAGGCATCGTCAGTCCCAAAAGGCAAGTTGCCTCTACTTCACCCTTCAGTCGAACCAACTGCCGAGGAAGAGACAAAGATGGACATCGACCCTACTCCATCCCCAACCATCCATCTCCCCCAACCCCCACGTAGGTCCCTCAACGTGTACACTCGCCAGTACGTGAAGAGGTTGAACCAACAGAATGTGCTGCTGTCGATAATTCGACTGTTATCGACTTAACGGCAACACCTTCGCTGGAAAACGTCCCCAAGCCTCAGCCATCCACCTCTCGCATTAAAAGTCCCCCGGCTGATGGCAAACTGGCGAAGCATCCCCGTTTGGGCTGTAAGGTAGGTGGCCGTGTCTGGTGCAAAGCTCGCGCTTGCGGCCTCTCCTACATGGAACTAAAACAGGAGAAAAGACGCGGCAAGACCCGGACCCAAACTCCCGCTCCATCTCAAGCTTCCACACAGGAGGAGACCCCTGTACTGCAACGGGTGGTTCCTCCTGTGTTGCAGAATCAAACACTGCAGCGGTGGGAGCAATTCACCCCTGCCGTTTTTGCAGCATATAACGCCCTGTTGCTCGCCCTAGCGACAACACCAATGCCACTCCCCCCTCCCGGCCAACTTTGGTAAGCCCAAACCGAAAGGACCTGGCGATCCTACTCTGTGAACAACATCCATGAGAGCAGTAGTGAACCTTGACTGGCATCACTGGTCACTGTAAGTTTCTCCGGAAACTTACTAGGAGGAGAGTGGTGTGGCGATGGGTGGTCGTTGACGAACGAGTGTGTACTACACACTTGTCAACCACCTAGCAGGCCAGTGGGGTAAAACCCACAAACTCTGTTTTTGCGCTCATGGTTGTACATTTTGTCTGTGCAGCTAAACTTGTTTACTGGGCTCGGCCCGCACACACTCCTCGCTGTACACGCAACTGACCATTATTGGTGTTTGTGTGGTGTTGTGTATTCACACATACACACAATATCTAAAAAGTAGGAACCTACCTTACATCAAAGATCCAGCATATTTTTAGAAACACCCATATTTTAGACGAATTTATAATTGTTTTCCACTGATATGATTATTTATCGAAGTTTGCGCAAAGTTGAGATTTTGGTCAGTATATTTTTTATGGGCACGGATGATAAGTCCAAGAGGAGTGAAAAATGTTTAAACAGGACGAAAACCATGAGCAAGGTCATGTAAGTAGATTGTGCAATATTAAGATCAAGCCCTTTTCTAACATGCCTCAGGTCTTGCTTTTGAACATCACTGGAAATTACAAAATAAATAAGAGAAAACATTTCCTAGAAATTTTTGGCAAGAGACTTCAAATGTAAAAAGATACTCTTACAGATGAAAAACAAAAATGCTAGACATTTCAAGTTTCTTTACCCAAGTAATTATTATTGAATCAAAAAGAACTGTCAAGGAGATTTATAAAGAAATTTTTACTGTCAAGTTATAAAATTAAGTCCAACAAAACTAACTTGAGTACAACGAAATCATACATATGTTAGTGAGTTAGTACTTGGAAAATGAAAATTAACAGCAAATTTTGTCCTTTTTAAGCTGCTGCGGTTCATCTAGAATTAATCCTCTTTTTTTGACTAACTTTAACAAATATGTTCCAAGGGATTTATTTTTGGATATAGTCTTAAATACCTACCTACTTAATTTTTATTTAGTCAATCAAAATTCTTACCCAAATAGTTTCGTTTTTACAACTTGATTAGAGTTAGTCAGCTTCGGATTAAAGACCTTTTCCGAGAGTTGAACCGCAGTGTGCACAAAATACAAATTCATGATACGAAAGTAATTTTTGGAATTTTACTGACTTTAAAAGACGATCGAATGAAATGGTCATGAGGAAAAAAATAAATATTTCTTGCTGTTTAGGCGCAGATTTTTCGGAAAATGATCCTTTTGCTACTAAAATACAAATTTCCTGAATTTTTCAAGTATAAACATTTTTACAGGTGTGGGTTCCTTGAAGGAAATGAGAATCTGGACACAGAGCAAAACGTTTAACCACTGATGTAATGATAGCCATGCTTGAACATTTTTTCTTTTGTAAGAACCAGATGCTTCAAGTGCACGAAACAAAATAAACAATTGATATTTGGTGTGTTTGACCTTTTTTGAATTGACTTTTTGCACATTTCCATTCACCAAAAACACTTGGAAAATGTTTGGAGCATTTGGTTCGATTTTCAAACTGGTTCTCACTATGCTCTAGTGACATCCGAATCAACATGGAATGTGACAATTGGTTAGGGAGAGAGGAAAAGGTATAGATTCACATTTTTATACAATGATGAGCATCAGTTGAGGGAATTTTTTGGATTAAATAATTATAGTTTTTGAGCATTTAAACGTGGATATGGTTTATGATGTAGCCCACTTTTTAAAGCGAGAACACATTCGTATCGTTTAGCCATATAGTATCATCGTATTGTCTCAATGTGTACGACATCTATAACCTAGTCTCAAAAAATATACGATGATACGATACGGCCCTTTCCCAGACGATATTATAGTATTCTGTCATCATATCAAAGGGACCTACCTGGAATCGCAAAATTTTCGATAGAGTTTGTGGGTATGATGTGATCCCAGGCAATGCTTCGCAAAATGAGAGCTGTATCATCTGTGCGCATCGTATCAGGATACTCACGGATGATATGGCATGGCAGAATGATACAAATGTAAACTCACCTTTAACATGAACAGAGTATAGGTGAATTCTATTTTTTACATTCGGCGCCAATTGTTTAATCGGAGAAAAATGCGCAGGTGTGGACCACCATAATAGTAAACTGGGAGGAGAAAAGTTTGATCATGCGCATTACATATTATAGCTAGTGCTACTATCAATTTTTACATGCGTGAATATGTTTGCACATTACTTGAATATGTTTACTCATTCACAAATTGGTTTTTTATTAATCTTCTCTGACCCACTTTCAGTGACAAAGAGAGGACATGGAAAAGGGGGATTCCACCTAGGCCCAAACTCTACTTGAGGTTAATTTTTTTTTAAATTAATTATTTGTTAAAATACATTAATTACATAACCAACCATGCGGCCCGAATTCTTTCTTTCGGGTCTTCTTAAATTTTATCTCATTTTCAATGGTTTCCATATAAATAAGTTTAGTAAAATTGAATTTTTAATGATATGCTTCTATTAAGGGTGAAAAATTTTGTAAAATCTAGGTGCTCTAACAATAACACACAGACACAGACACAAATCCACAGTATGACGACTGAAATGCTAAACAAAACAAATGTGTGGTCTTCCTCAGTACTACACTTTTGTTCTCCATCCAGTCATCCTATGAGGTCTAAATTCACATCCACTGAACGAAGTGGTGAACAAACAACGGCATCTAGTGAGTTAAATAAAAGTGTATAAAAATTCAATTTCATCATTTCACAGAGGTTGTAAATATTTTGAAATCTCAAATGTAGAACCTAAAATTAAGCCAACTTAAGCAGTATGTACATCATTAGAGGAAATAATTTATTTTTACGATTTTTAAACCACAAATATGTTTCTTATTCTGAAATAATCTTGGTAAAAAAAAATAAACTCAATTCTTTACTTTGGCGCTTCACTGCCACAATTGTATCACGTTTACTACTTATTGAATAAAATTGAAAAAAATTTGCTACACCTATTTTGTTTTATAATTTAGAGGCATGGCTAAGGGGAGCATGGGGGGCCAAACCTGGTGACCCCCAGCGACATTCACCTAGAGAGATGTGCTCCATATGCGTTGTGGTTTAAAAATACGTGAAAGATAGAGAAGAGGCAATTTAAGTTTTACATTCTGTACATCCAAAGTTGCGTATATTTTGTTTTGAAAATAGACATTTCCATAACAATACACACGCACATTATCAAGCTGCTACGCATGCGCAGTAACAAATATCGGAGTTTGAAACGTTCTATCTTTGACATGTTTTTGATGACTCTGGTGCCCCTAAAAAAATTCGAAAATATAGGGTAGATGTACCGGTTTGTGACAGTACACCAGTTTGTGACACTTATCACATTTTCTGCATAAAATGAGCTTCCAGTCTTCCGAAAGTAATCTGTGATATTTTTCAAATCATCTTTAAACATATTTGTGATGATAAATGTCTTAACTTTTCATCTGTGCTGAAGATTTTTGATGTTATCACTATTGCAAAAATGTGACCTCTCAAGTTTTGTAAAAAGTGACAAAATATAGCTATGAGCTAGTGTTGTGGTATCAGTATTAAAAGTGGTGTATGAGCTTTCTGTTGATTTTCTTGCAGTGGATGATTTTACGTTGGATTTGGGGAGTAAAATTTATTAAAATAAACATTTTAAAATTGAAATTAATTGAAATAATGAGTTTTGTCAAACTGGTACATTGAAATCACTTAAGGCACCAGTTTGTGACAGCTGTCAAGATAACTGGTGCTAGTGGTGGAATTGAAATGCTCCTATTTGTGACACTTCTCTTTTCTCTACTTTTCAAGTTTAAAATTTGAAATTTATTTACATTTTGGAAAGGAAGAAGCTAATATCAACTTTAATACTTATTATATATTTAATTTATTTTCCAATATGTGAATCAGCATAGCCAAAATAAAACCACAAAGTGTTCAGGTTTTTAAAACACTTTTCCTTGTGGTTTTTTTCAGTTGAAACTGTCAGTATTGGTGATTGGTGTTGGTTTCATTATATTTATCTGGTGGAAAAGGACATAAGCGTTTCTTAGGCAAGATAAAAAAGTACGTCATGGAAAGTTTGTGGCATCACTTCTCTGCCCTAAAGTCACTAAGGAATTCTCAGGGTTTGTTTATACATACCCTCAAGTTGAGGATGAAGCAGAATTTGAATTTTTGCAAATTTTACAGAAAGTTTAGAATCTAGAATCATATTTGCGTGGTTCATTTAAATTTAACATGCATTCTTCAACTTTATAATATGTGTATACCTACCTACCTAATATTCATTAACGTCTTCTTTTTTTAATCAAATTCAATATTATTAAATATACATACCTACCTATAGCCTGTTCATCTCTTCAATTCAAAATTTGATTGAATTCATTTGCTGTCACAAACTAGTACAAAGTGTCTCAGTAATATGGTTTAGTGGATGTCACAAACTGGTACAAAGACAAAGTGTCAAAGAAACTTGTACATTGGTGTCACAAATAGGTACATATGCTCACTTTGGAAACAAAATAATATAATTAAATAATGGTTCAATATGGAACTAAATAAAGACATGTATTCACAAATAGAAGGATGATATTATAATAAAACAAACGACTTTAGAAAATCTAATGGAAATTCATTCTGGAAACCATGTGTAAAGTGTGACATTACCTTAATGTGTCACAAACCGGTACATCTATCCTATGTACCGTTAAGAAAAACAAAAAATAATGATTCTACTCGTTTTTATTTAAGGAAAAAATGACAGGCTCTCAATCGCCCATCGTCTTTCGTTATGAAGTGCAAAAGTTTCATCGCAGATTTGCCTCTGTTTTTATTCTTGTTTAAAATATTTTGAAACCTAACCTATACATAAATCCACCAAAGAAATAAAGTGAGTGTCTGAATTTAGGCGAAATTCATCTGCATTTTGCAACACTGTGCAACATCTGGAAAAAGTTTAATTTTAGATCGTTCTTCGCGAAATCTCGGTATATAATATCGGCTAATTTTCCGAAGTTGATCCGAAAATTCGAGGCAGTTGCATTGAAAACGTGTATATATATATATATATATATATATACTACAATGAACACAACCGACTGAGTTTTTCTAACCTTACTTTGTCGTAAAAAGGGGAAAAAGAAATGGAAAGTGCACGTTTATGCCTCATCTTCGTGCAGGAATTTTTGGCTAAAGGCCAAATTCGGAATCGGTCAAACTTTTTATTTTCGTATTTTAATTGATTCTTTTAAAGGCGATTCGATGGCATTTTTTTCTCACTTTGCAAATAATTTTGTATTTCTTAACAGTTTTTTTTTTTTTTTTTTTTCTATTTCATTAAATATTTTATTCGGAGCACGAAATGGAAATAACGTTCCAAATAATTTATCGTTCATTCGTGTTCTCGTTCTTAGATCTGCGATTCTACGTGTGATGAGTAAAATGGCAAACTCACCCTTGAAATTATTTTGATTTACGCCTGTCTGAGAAATTAATATTCGTACAACGTATTAGTGTGAGAAATTTTTAAATTATTCTCCCATATTGTTCGGTTCGGTGTACTGAAGGTAGTAGGTACGTTCGATTATAATATTATTATTGATTCGACCGAGTCGAATGAAAAAATTAATAATACCTAATGAATTGTATATTCTAAACGAACAATAGTTAAGGGTGTGAGAAAATGCACCTCGAATTTAAAAATAAAAAAATAAAATTTTTTAAACCCTGTCAAGAGGAAAGGAAACGCGTCTCGACCAGTTTAAGAAAGTAGGGTGAGTTATGAGATTTATAAAAATGAGAAATGAAAATGTTTTTTCGGATGCTAAGGGCTTCGAAAAAAGTTTGATTCTTCAAAATTTAATGTAATACAAAGGTGGGTATACGAGCGTATTCACTATTTCCGTGCCGCATTTATTTTCCATTTTGGAATCCTCAACGTTCACTTTTGAGGGTGATGTGCTATGTGTCATAACATAAACGAAAGCAGAGATGGGTAAGGTTACCACTGAAGTGATCGAGATCAAATCGTAGATCATGTACCCAAAAAGTGATCTAGATCAGCATTGAATCCATCGTATAAATGACAATGCTCCCATGTGCCAGCCACTTTTGGGCTACTGTTTGTCATCAAAACAAGTTAACGTTGAATCAACCTCTTTACGCACTAAATTTGTTTCCTATGCAAACTATATTTTTTTATTCCCTTTGCTGAAGCCGACAATAAAAAAGAGCTAGCTAGTTCAATTCAGTTACCAAAATTCGAAAAAGTTACGACACCCTATCTTTGGAACATCCCTTCGAGAGACCCTTTGAGGGCCACGGAGAGGTTGGAAGCCAGTGTCAAATTTTGCGTTGAGATGATTGGAGATTATTAAGTAGGTTTTCTATGGAAACCTACTTACTAATCTTGGTGTCATGGAGCGACCTAGTGGTAGGGGTAGGCAGGGTCTCAGAGAGAAATTACCGGCCAGGGCGAATAAATTGGTGGGCCTTGTCAGTGCCATCTTCAAAATTTACCTCTGGGGGTTATAAATTGGAAAAACAATTTTGTAAGCGAAGAGACAGAAAACAATTTTTAAGTGTACTTTGTATTCTTGAACATGTATTGGATTTGACACCCAATCCTCCTTTAGTGGATTATTGGCCCTTATACCCTCTTTCAACATTTACTTAAAAATTGATATTTATTTCAAAATTTCCTCCCTTCCCAGTCTTCTGTAACAGTCCTGGCCCAATACCTTTGGTACACTTTACCTCTCCCTCTTTGAAGGTCTTTGGTTAGGTATGTTTTAGCATTGAAAATGCTTCTTGAGTCAAGGTCTAAATAAGTTAGATATAAAATGAGTTTTTAAAAAATACGCTTTTATAATTTGAAGAATAAAATAACGGGGAAAGAGAAAATAAAATTTCTCACTTTTTTTTCGAGACAGATACAAACAAAACTTGAAAAAACAACTGATAAAAACGGATATAAGTGTACGTGTGCGTGTGTCGCAACACGTGAAAGCAGCGCTGAAGTTGGTCATCCGGTGTACTTCAACAAATTGAGTAGGTAGAATAAAAGCGTATAAAAAGTGTCCGCTAGGTAGTAGGTACCCAATTTTACCAATGTTTTATGCCTGAATTGTAGGAGAACGGGTAGATAACGATGGTAAAAAAAGTGGAAGGAAAAAATAGTAATGAAAAATAATGTTGAACTGGTAACGTTGTTTCCTTCTTTACAGAATGAATACAAAAATGAAAGAAAATGAAAATGAAAATGAAAATGAACAACTCCTAACTTTTTTAAATTTTTATTCATTTTCAATGCCCTCCTCTCTTGTTTCACAACTCAAGAAGAATTTTTACACCAAAAATTCAAATTCATATATACCTATATAAACAGTATGATATAAGCCAATTCCCTGTTATCACGGTTCAGGTCGCAATTTTTATCCGATTGTCACAAAATTTAGAACGAATATTAGTATTAATCCAAGAACCTGATTTTGGTCCGGACAGACCATGAGGTACTTGCGGTATGGCTATTTTCGTTTTTATCTCGCCTATAAAGTTATTAATTTTGGACCAATAGTTACGAAACTTGAAACATATATTCATTATAATCTATATTATAAATTGCTATCGATTTTTCAATGTTATTTCTGGTAACAGTATTTTTGTTTGAATGTTACCTATGAAATGGCTAATTTTGGACCAATAGCAACGTAACTTGAAACAAATATTTATTATGACCTATTCTGATAAACTACTAATTTATGCGTGGATGGCCCGGACGGTACTTACGGTGCAGCCATTTTGGATATAATTTTGGTTCTGAAGTGTTCGATTTTGAACCAATAACTAAGAAATTTTCAAAAAATATTAACTATAATTTAAGGCAGTATGCAAGCAATTCTGGTACGGATCAGCCGAAAGGTATTTCCAAAAAATCTATTTTTTTTTTTTTTAGATTTTGAAATCTTTTTAGTTGCGAAATTTTAAGTCAACAGCAAACAAAATTTAACACAACCGTCGCAATTATAATCTATTAATAACTTTCTAGTTGCTAATTTTCTACTATTGGAAAATCTACTTTTTCTAAGGGAGCTAATGCTGCATTAAAGTTCTTTTTAATGGATTCTGTCCTACGGTTATGTGTAGTTAGCACTGAAAGACAAGATAAGACTACCAAACCAAGAGCAGCTTTTCTTATCACTGAACGAAAGGTAACTTTTTGGTCAATTATATCTGTGCATTTTTTCGGATTAAATCTCTCTAAGCTATTCGTGCGAATTGTATTATTTTTTGGAAGAGCTCGCGTTAGAAACGTACTTTTTCTTTCAGATGTGAAAAATTGTTGTTTATTTCATAGTTTTGAAATTTGGCCTATGCGAATCGGAAAATATTTATTACTACATACGAGTAGGCTTACGCTATAATTAATTACCTACGAATTACGACAGAATATTGCGTATACGGAAAAAAAAAAAAAATGCTGCACGAATAAGCGGTTAATGACGAGGAAGTTATTTCAAAAGTTGAAGAGAAAGAAGAGTACTGTCGGATTACATAGTATATATTTATTGTGGTTTTGTCTTTTTTTTTTCTGCTTGCGTCTGTGCGCCAAGTACGTTTTTCACACACCATTGCGTTTTCAAATATACACTGCATTGGGTGCGCCACCACCACCATCGCCGCCGCCGCTGCCGCCGCTGCCGCCGCTGCCGCCGCCGAAGTCGCTTTTTATCCGAACGCATGCCAACCAAAATTAGGTTAACTTTTGTATACCCTCTCCCCTCTCTTTTCCTCCCTCGCCTTCGCTGTCGCCCGCATCCTCGTCGTCGTGGATATGCACGCACGCATTTGTTTTTTTCACAGCGTAGACTGCGAGTAGACATCATTTGCATTTCCCCCTTTCCTCCCATCCCCACTTCACTTTAACCATCTCAACCAACCTTTGCAACGTGTCTCTCCTTCTCGACGATTTAAATCGTTCCGGCCCGTTAGCGCGTGGGTCGTGAAAATTATTGTTTTTTAAATGCTGTCCTCTCCACTCTATAGTTCCACTGATTCGTTGCTGTTGTTGTTGTTTTTTTGGCCTTTGTCACCGTTGATTGACGTCGACGAAAGTAAAAGTTTTCGTGGCGCCTGTCCATCGTGTCTAGCGATACGAAGGGGAGGCCTAGGGAATGTTCCACATTCGTTCCATATTCAAGTTGGTCAGTGGGTGAGAGGGACTGGGAAAAAGACTGGATACAAGGAGACGATGAAGAGCTGGTCAACCTGAAAGGTCCCCATGGTTAAGAGGAATAAGAAATTCACCATTCAATTATTACAAAACGTAGAATTCAAATTAACTGCTTTAAAGTTCTAAACTGGGGAGAAGTGTTTACCTTAGTGAGCATACTTCAAAATTTTTAGTCCATTGCCTGGATCTGTTGCCTCGAAGAGGTGTTTTTCAAATAAACGCGGGGCAGTGGGACATAGATGGATGCCAGGAAATGAGGATTATTCGGAAAATAAGAATAGCGAGTTAAAAGCGAAGATCAGACTAAGATTTTAAGACCATGGTTGTCTTTGTCTAGCCTCAATACTGGTAGTTTGATCTTGATATTGGATTTGTTTAGCAAATTTTTATATTATACTTATTGAAGGCCAAATTAAACTTACCTACCCTTCGATTGATTTCCATTATATCTATAAAAGAAATAAGAACATCAAACTATAATAACGTTTTTACTTCGAATGACATAACAGAAATTAATAGGTTTATCTACCATACATAATTTACGAGCATTACCATCATAATTTCAAGGTCTTAAGATAAATGATGACGTCCTTCTTAAGGTGCACGCACTCGTTAGTATCATTTTGCCATACTGTATCATCATCATAGTACCATATCAATGTTCGAGAGTGCTGTAACTGCATACCGTGTCAAAAAATGATACGAAGATACACTATGACCTTTTCCTAGAGGAAGTTAAATGTCAGTATTCTGTCATCACATCAAACAGAGGATACGGAGCTACGTGGATTCTGATTCAAAGTGAAAGTCCGGTAGGCAATGCCTCATCAAGAAGTGAAATGTATCATCTGTGTATTATATCACGATATGCATTCATGATAGTGTATGGCAAAATGATTCTAACGTCATGACATAATTTCCCTTTTCTTAAAAATGATATCATTGTAACACATATTTTCGTCTATTTTTAAATATGACGAACATATTCGTTAACATGTTTTCAA
Organism: Ericerus pela; assembly: GCA_011428145.1. Taxonomy (NCBI): domain Eukaryota; kingdom Metazoa; phylum Arthropoda; class Insecta; order Hemiptera; family Coccidae; genus Ericerus; species Ericerus pela. The sequence goes on from WOFM01001331.1 coordinate 39,470, forward strand.
ATACCAAAAATGTAGGCATTCATCAATAATGAAAACATCCTATAGCTCTTTGTAAACAACCACTAAATTACCCGTACTTAATTTTACAAATATAGATATAACGTTTGTATATTCATGACCTAATTGTGACTGCCCCTCGAGTATATTGTGAGTCAGCACAACCCTATAATAACAATCCCCTACCTCACTTAGCCTATCTGACACGTACACTCTCATACCTCGAACAAGTATATAAACCCTCAATTCGAAGGAATACAACTCAGTTCCTACATAGTACCTAAAGCCTCTCTTACAGAGCTACTAGTTAATAGACAGTCTTGTCTAAAGGGTTGTAATCCCTGTAACGAGAATACTGGTTACAAAAGTAATTTAAGTACTCGTAATTTGAAAAGGTTATATTATACACAATATAAAACAGTGAACTCGTAAGTTTAACATAAAAGGTAAAGATGAGAAAGATATATTAGATTGATTAGACTAGACAAAATGTACATGGTTACATGAGTTTTTATAATAAGATGTTTTGGGAGGAGAATATGGCGATTTCTTGGAGAGTGGAAATGGTAGTAATATGATTGGAGAATTATGACAATACAAGTTTAGAATTGTCCAATAGGAGTTTAAGGAAATGACATAAATGGTGATTTTGGGTATTTGCAATATCTGCAGAATGGTTTCATAGAAAAGAGTTGTTATGAAAAGTGTATTTATGTTTGTTTATAAACACAATATATGGAACAAATGAGTCAGTAAAGGCAAGTAATGACTTGTTTACATGACGTCATTATAATAAGAATTGTTTTAGGTGATTGATATATATGTGAAATATATATTGAAGAGAGAAATATTATGAATGATACGAATTTATCATTACAATCCCATATACTAAACCTGGTTTATAGTGTTTAACGTATTGTATGTCTTACAAATTATTATTTTATTAAGAGTGTTAATTCAACCTTGTGTTTTAAATATTATTGAGTCTCTCAAATACGTTAAGGTCCACGATAGTTGTGAATGATAAACTGAATATTTAAATTATTATAGAGGTATTAATGCTTGTCCAGTGTTAAATATCTCTTGTATGGTGTAACACTGAAAGTGGTTCTAATTAGGTATAATACCACCTCTTTTGGCCATTACAATCATCAACTTTTGACTTTGAGGTAAATCTTTGAGTGTATGTGTAATGGAGGGCTGATTTGTATAACATTTCTACAGGTAGTTACTATCAGACATGGACAGAGTTTTCAGTGAATGAAATTACTGTTTTGCAAGTTACTATATCTGTACATATAGTATCACTATAATAAACATACAAGCCTGCCAAAATTATTTTGTTTGTTAAAATTATTTCACCAGGTAAATTATTTTGTCAATGGTTTCCCTTATATTCAATGTGGATGCACCACTACCGCATGGCCATACAAATCCACAAAAAAAAAGTTTCGTTGTTTCCACTGAAAAAACAAATTTTACAATGTTACTTATATGCCAGCAAAAATCTAGGGCTGGCATAAGCCAAAGCATTGCGAAGCAGCATCTCAGGGCCTGTAACAATATATATATGTACATCCTGAAATATTTCATTCCCAAAAAAATCTGTGGTTGAAGAATGGAACTAGGACAATCAGCCCTCCATTACATATTTTCTCAAAATGGAAAATGATGGTATTAGTGTTGGGCAAAAAATGTCACACTTTTTTGGAACACTCCACAAAATTCTCTTTGAACCATCTCCCAAAAATGTTATAATATTGAAAATTAAACACCAAATAAATTTATTACAAATTACCCAAATAACTTTTTTTAAATGTTTATTTACATACACATTCATTTACTAAGGCTATATTAGCTATATTATGGGATATAGGGAATCATAATGGGTAATATTAGACATTATAATATGTTGGTCAGTGATGTGTGTTAGTATAGGAGAACTTGGTGGAACACCACTGTAGTCAGTCAGTCAAATGTCACTACCTACTGTAGCCAGATGTGACTTTGACTTTATACAGGTCATATTATTATTGGTCATGCACCACTGTAGCCAGATGGTGAAACATCATCTCTACTGATAGCCAGTGATTCGGTATAGATCACTTATTTTTGGTATTTGGAAAATGGTTGGTGCTGAGGTTTGAACCAAGTCTCCTTGGTGTAGAGCCAATTATTCAATTCCTGGACAGCTGAACTTCTCAGCCTATAAATTATCTAAATAGAATTATTGTGAACATATTACCATTCATTTACATTTTTTAAGCTCAGTTCTCATTTGTTTCATTTTAGCATATATATATTTGTTGAGTTGCAATGTTTTTGGGTGCTGTATCCTCATATTATTGTATCAAACAATGATATAATGATAGGGTAAATATTCTAGTTATTGTGTATGTACCAAATATAGGGTACCATTGTTTCTATTATAGTATTAATGTGGTCAACTGTAAAAAAATTGAGGATTCTTAGTAAGGCTGTTTTATTATACCAATCCACAAAAACAGATGAAAAAACACCACAAAATGAATTGTCCTCTCTTTTTAACTTATATCAATGTTTTTCTAAAAATTTTGCAATTTCTCATAAATTTTGGTCAAATACTAATTGACATTTTGAAATATGATCAATATCAACCGAAAATTTGAACATTTGGCTATTTTCAATCCTGTAGGTTGATTCAGTAAATTTTAGAAATGTTTTATTTTTATGACATCAAAATTTAGAGAATGAACCTATGGGGTACCTATTATTTATGTTTAAAACAACAAATAATGGAATCAGAATGTTGTAAGTGTTATTTGTAGCCTCTGTAAGACAGAATATTAATTTTTATAACTCTAATTTTGATGTTTTGCATAAATTTTCAGGTACCCTATATTAGGTAAGGGGGTTAACCATTTGGGAACACTTTTTGTGAAGTCATTATTTTGAGTCTTGTGATAAAATATTCATGTAAAATCAAAGATTAGTTTCACCAACTTTTTTATGTTATAAACAATGACATCAAGAACCATTGTTCCAGATTCATCCACAAATTTTAATATAGATTAATTTTTCTAATTTATTGACAATTTTAAAATTATGTGCACCATATTTGATACATTTATGCTATGATGATACGATGACGATAAAATACAGCTTTTTCCTGATGACGTCGATCAAAGAGACAGTATGAAGCTAGACATCACAAATGTGGATACAGCAGCGTATGGACTTATTCAGCT
>WOFM01001332.1:0-15569 GCA_011428145.1 Ericerus pela
ACGCTCTTAGAATTATTCAACACACCTACGCTTTCATTCTGCGCATTCAAAATTAGTATTTCATATTTTCTGATAAGTTTCACATCGAAATTAAGTAAAAAAAAAAAAAAAAAAACTCATTAAACAAGAACGAATGCGAAAAGATTGTGCGATTTGAGGCTACGTGTTGAGGCATTTATTAAAATTTCATCAACCGCACTTGAAAAGCTCGCGGTTTTTCCTTTTAATGCGATTTTTTTTCCCCTCTTCCTTTATTCACCATTCATGTACAACTGATTACAACTGCGGTTCACGAAAAATATAAACGATCATAAATAAAAGAGAGAATTGGATTTAGAATCCAAGATTTATGAAATACATTTGAATTTCACATCGTTACAAATATTTTCGTAACGGTGAACCCGCACACCTTTCACAAATATACAACTCGCATAATTTTGAAGAAGAAGAAAAAAAAGTAAGATAAATTTCAAACTCATAGTAACTGGAATTTTTGGAGGGCTTGGAAAAAAAAAAAAAAAAGAGAAAGAGAGAGAAAATTATCAGATATTTTTGACTAATTTAAATATTTTTTTGAAAAGAAATTCGGCTAACGTAATGCTAAAATAAATTTTTTTCTGATAAGAATTCCACCTTTCGGCCTTTTTATTTTATTTTTATCGGAGTTATTAGATTTTGCAAAATGTAATTTCAAAAAAAAAAAAAAATATTTGAATTAAATATACCGCAGTTTTCATTATTTTTGTCAGTTTGTGACTGGAGGAATTTTCATGACAAAGTGACTTTTAACGTTCACCCAATTTGGAGCAACGCTGTCGGAAATCTAAATTTTATTATCCACCTATATTAGGAACTCATATTAGAAAATTAATTTTCAAAAGTTTTTTATGAGTGGAAAATTTTTATTTTGTTTTTTGCAGGTTTTCCAACCTGTTATTTATTTCACTGTAGAGCAATTTTAGCATCCATGTGTAAGTGATTACATTTCAGAAGTTTCAGTTTAAGTGCTACACAATTTTTGTGAATTACAATAATTTAATGATTGATATTAGACTTCAGAACATTGTAGCGATAAATTTTTTTTCCAAGGCTAATTATTTTCCCCTTTTATTTTCTCTAAGACTCAACACAAAGAAGTTGAAAGCTGATTTTAGTTCAGTGAATTTTTTTCACCATACTGAAGAGTGTATCTTACTTACTTTTTTTCAATAATTATAATATAAATTTTTTATTGAAAAGAGACTTCGGAATCAGAACCAATAAATTTTATTTCTTACAAACAGTAAAAATAGTTTCTGAAAAACCTGTTAAAGTTTTTGAGGAGCTTGAATTTACATTTGCTCAATAGATGAATTGGGTCAGTATATAGAGATTCCTATGAGGATATTCCAACGTTGACGCCTTAAAAAACCAGCTGTACGAAGTACTGCTTCCCTTTCCTATTATTTCCATAGTCAATAGACCCGGTGTGCGGAAGTAAAATGGCATAACTTTCTGGATCAAATTTGGGGACAGCAAAAACAAAAAAAGGAATGAATTTCTCTGGGACTACACTCATGTAAGACTGAGGTGTAAATATAAAACAAAATAAGGTAATGGTATAGTTGCGCGTTTTGCACACGCACAACCACGCACATACACATCATGTAACACACACATGTAAGAGTTACGCTTACGCAAATTTGATGGTCGTAATTCTCGTTTAGCCCCTACCGAAGACTAAGCACTAAGATGTTTACGCATTAAAAATTTATTTTCGAAAAATTCTGAGAAATTCTTCCATTCTGGCTTATATATAATGCTCCAAAACGGGAGGGGTGAATAAATCAAAAATCTGATGTAACTTCTCCAATAGTTTACAAAAATGAACGAAATTTCGTATCAGAAAGCAAGTATTTATGTAATCAATTTTCATGCAGCATTTAATACTATACCCGCCCAAAGAGGGGGGAAGTCACTGTCTTTTCTTCAATAGTCGTATATTTTTACACCTAGGTTGTATCGAAAAATGAATTCGACCGTTTTATTCGGGAGGAAGAAATGCGCAAAAAAGGTACGCTTGCCTCTCTAAGGAAACTCGATATTTTTCGAGAAAAACAGGATTGAAAAATTAAATTCGTTCAAAATTACTGTTCCCAAGCAAAGGCAATTCATTAATTTGTTTCGTGCACTCAACCCCACAACCACCCGTTATATCTATCACCAGACGTACTTGACCTTCAAAAGAACAACCTTAATTCAATTTTAATTTTCAACACTGTTTTTCTTGTTGATTATAGAGTTTTCAAAGAAAGGTAAAGAATACCTTTTTAGTGCATTGTTTTCTCCCGAATAAAACGGTACGACTCATTTTTCGATACAACGAAGGGTTAAAAATATATGTCTATTTAGGGGCAGTTGCATAAAACTCTGTTGAACCTAAGTCACCGGTTAAACCACAGTTTCCTGTATAAATTTTGGACTAGATTGCGGTTTAACTAGTGACTGAGTTTTAAGCAGATAGCCCTTCAAAAGTAGCTATTCCTCTCCCCCAGTATGGACAGAGCTTTAAAAGCTAGATGAAAATGAATAACGTAAATTCGTACTCCCCTTAAATATAAAATTTTTTCGTTCATTTTCGTCAAATTGCGAAGGAGTTACATTAGATGTTTGATTTATTCCCCTCTCCCCACTTTTGGTGGGTGTAATTCAAAAATTAAGCATTTCTCAACATTTTTCAAAAAAAAAAAAATTCGTTTTTTCAACCCCGGAAATCCATATGGAAGTGATGTTGTTCAACATCCGGACACCCGGGGCAATTCAACATTTTTTTTCATTTTTCCTCTTTCTGGTCAAGTTGTTTCGAATTTTGACTAAAAAACCGACTTACAATCGTTTCTGGAACAGGCATCTCAAATAAGCTTTAAGGTACTACAACAATGATGTCACGTATAGGATATTTTGCAAAGAACATAATTTTTAGGGACGAAAAATATAGCGAGAAAGAGAAGAAAAGCAGAAGAAAAAGAAAATACTAAACAAAAAAAACTAAACTAAACCTTAAATCAGAATTTTTCGATAAAATTTACGTTATTTGGTCGTAAACGAAATACCGTCAACGTTATTATAAGAGGTTCAAAGAATAACATTACTCAAAGAAGGTAGCATCCGTTCTTTCTCACTACACATCTGTTTACTAAAGTAGTAAATCTAAAAGTAACCTTATTTTTACACTTCGTTTCACAAGATGCGAATATAGCACCTTACAGGTCCTAATATAAGCTCATTTTTTATTCTTTTCATAACTATTTGTCCGACAACAACACCTGCGACTTGTAATGGACGACTACGGTTAGAAGACTGGCTAAAATTTTAGCAATTTTTTCCTCTTACGTTTTTTTTTTTCCTCTTCTTTCTTTTATTTTTTATTATTATTATTTTACTTTCTACTTTTACTTGTCTTCTTTTCTTCCATAATTTTGTTTGTATGAATATTTAAAAGAATGTACTTAACGCCTTTGAGTGCGCAGCCATTATAACGAGTTTCAAATATAGTTATAAAATTTTATGTTCTATCTTGTCAGAAGATGAAATTTATGGATAGGATTACGGATTTTAAATTTTCGTACAACGTAGGCATATTTTATTGTGTTTTTGGTAAGTCCTTTTTCCAAGTCGTTCATGTCGTTCGTTTAATTCTATTTCCGCATTTCTTTTTTTATGTTTTAAATATATAGCTTACCTACATACACATTTTAGTCTCGAAATTATTAAACTTAGTCTTTGGCAATGACCACTTATGGAGGGATTTATAACGAAAAACAAGCATTCGTTAGCTCTGTGTGTTGTGTGTGGTGTGGTGTGTGTGTGTGTGTGTGAGTGAGAGAGAGAGAGCACAAACACACGTATTGTCGCATTTTTCATCGGATAGAATCCGATGATCTACAGCAAATATAGTAATAGTATTTTTTGCAACTCGGACACCAAAAAAAGGTTATTACTAAATCGATTTTGGTTAGAAAAATGAGTGATTTCCAAATGGTTAAAAAAAAAAATGGAAATGATTTACTAGTGTAGAAATTGAGTTTTTTCGTGACTGCTTGTTTGTTTATTTCTTCACGGTGTCGTTTACAAGTACGCAAGTGGGGAAATGTCACTATGAAAAAAGGCCATTTCACGTGGCGATGCCTACAATCAACGAAGTTTATCTCTCCATAATTATTTTCAATTATTTGGTGCAAAATTCTGTTGGTAAAATAAATTAACAAACTTAATTAAATAAATAATAACCTCTTTTTGATGAATTTGTTGCAAAGAATATCATACGCAACCGGTGGTTTGCAATATGAGCAATTATTGACTTGCTCCGAAGTTTGCAGTAAGAGCCATAGACAAGTGTTGTAATCGCACGAGTTGACCATCGTGAGTGGGCAGACTATTTACTTATGGTATTTTTTGCTACAGATTTTCTGAAAGAAGGTCATTATTATTGTATTCGAAAAAATTTTTGAAGTACCTACTTGATCATTGACATTAATGATAATTCAGACTCTCTTATCAATTGATTTGAATAATGAGACGTGCAGAAAACAAATGCAGAAATAAATAAAAAAGTAAGCAGGAAAAAAACTAATTTTCACACTGGTGATGAAATTCAATTTTTTTCTAATGTTTCAAATTGATTTGGAAATCTCTCACTTAAAAATAACCAAAATCAATTCTATAATAACAGTGTTTTGGGGCTTGAGGAGCGAAAATTATTATTTCTATACACTGCACATTATTATGCAAAATTGGAACAAATACTTCTTATCAACTGACGGAGCTGTGAGGAATTTTCATAATAAATAAAGATTCTGTTGCCACGACCATTTGCAAAAAAATTAACTAAGTATGTTTCTCCTTAATCAATGAGTAAATCAAATGTACGATCAAATCAATTCAATAAAGCTTATAACTTTAACAAGATGGCAACAAAATGCTCAATGAAATAGATAAGATCGACGCAAGTATCTCCCACCATAAATTAAAATATGATTAAAATGTCTGATCCGTTTTGGCAAAAGAAGAGCACACTTAGTCCGTTCGTAACCGACTAGATAATCAATTCGTTTTTCATTCACATTGATATGTAACAAAAAGAAATCATCCGACAACATAAAAGCTGCTTTTAATTTTGGTAATCGCTTTTTCACTTTTTCCATTAAAATACATTCGTGGTTTCGCAATCTGGTATCCGAGGGAGAAACAAGCTACATCTTCTCATGATAATTACGGCACACGATTCGTTGAACGGCTGTATAACATCAACTTCTAAATCTGGCTTCAACATACGTAATTATAAGGTGTATATTCATTTGTCCGACTGTTAAGAAGATTGTCAATCTGAATACTAGGGCTTTTCGAACTTAAAGGAAGAATTATTGTAAGAGAACGATGAGAAGAGACATTGTGGTCTTTGAAGTATGTATGCGGTTTGATTGATCCTTACGTTTTCCCTTTATTAGCTAAAGATACCAGTGTTTCTAGCGATCTATAATCTTCGGCTGTCTTGGTTTTCATTTCACAGTTTCAAGATTAGATTTATTTTGACTTAACAATATGGAGGCTACTTTTCTCGGCGTCTCAAAGCTATCACAGAAAGTTTCATAGGCAGATTTTTATCAAATTTCATGGGCGAGCAAGGAAAAAAACTTTTTTGACTCGCTCGCAATGTTTTGGTCTTATTAAATGTCTGGACAGGTCAAAAAGTTTTTTTTTACTAAATCCACTTGAAATTTATCTCTGTGATGGCAATTTTATACCAAAAATGATTGATAAACTCAAAACACTTTGACCGTATTGAAGTAAACTTTTAATAACTTCAAAGTAACATTTGTACATTACAAATTATTATTTCTAGTTTAACATTGCAGACTCAGAAGATCGAGTCCCTTAATATATGCTGGTTGCAATAGAAGTGGAGAAACACTAAATTTGGATTAACCAAATTCACAATGGATTTAGTGGCAGATGAATACAAAGTATAAAATGAGAGTGGTGTGAGATGATCATTGTGGGGTGATGTCATAATTAATAAATAACATGATTGATGATCCCACTTTGATAATTAGATTTGGATAAAGCAGTTCTTATAGAGGATGGAAGTTTACTTAGATAGGGACGTCATGTCAGCAAATCTAGCGCACTTTTTCAAAGGTTATTAACGAATATGACATGTATCCGGAACGTGGGCTTGAGTGAGATAGTGACAGAGTAGTGTGCAGGTGTATTCCTGTGTGGTGCCCGAGTTCTGTCGATGCAATTCAATGGAATGTGTTATACAGCTTGAGTGACAGTTTATTCGTGTAACGATATATGAATAATTATGGGAGTTATGAGTAGAAATGTATCATTATAAACTCAAATAATATTATTCAAAAACAACTTGACCTCACAAAAGAAAAGCAAACTAAAAATGAACAGGTAACAAAAAATATTACCACCTGCCGTTAAGTGAAAATCGCATTGTCACAAAAATTTATATTCAAGAAACCAATTTTTGAAAAACACTAGTTTTCGGGTTGATTTTTAAATTCTTTATTCTCCTAAATGTAATTTGTTATAAATTTGCTATCATTTTTGTCATTTTTTCTCTAATTATGATGGAATTGGGGTTAAACTAGTGAAGATGGCTATATTGAGGCGAAAAAATGATTTTCAGTCTACTTCATGCCTAGATAAGTACAGTTAGCTTTGGTTGAACTAATCAGTAACTATTCAAAAATACTAGGTTAGTCTTATTTGCCACACGGTGTCCACAATAAAAGATATTATTCCACTCTTGCTAAATGAATGCACCAATTGAAAAGTTGAAACAAATCAAATGTAGCGGATTAGCTTCCATTGGTGTCACTTTGGTGTCACCTTTTTTTGGAAAATAAAACAAATCTACTGTTGGATATTCAGGTATGTAACTTTGATCTAATTATTTCAATTCTTCCAAGAGCATAATGCACAGATTTGCCGCCATGAAGAATGAAAAATGAAATGCGACTGTTTTTTAAAATTTTCTCAGGGGGTGCTAGACGCATTCACGGGGTTGCAGTGCACCCCTTGCACTTCCTGCACTCCTAGGACTTCCGCCAGATTCACCTACGGACAAACTATGTGGCCATCAAACTGTTCGTTATTGTCTTTAAAATTTAAAGTAAAACGACAGCTTATACCAATACGTACGCCTATAGGTTTACTGCACTTTGAAAAAAAAAAAAAAGAATGAAAGAACATTGCACTAAATGAAACTTGCGACAACATCAGAAGGAAGAACACAAATTGTTCACTTTTTTCACATCACACTTTAGTAACGCCAATTTAGAACGTAAGCTAGAATAAAGAGCCGTACAAAATTTATTTATGAGTTTCTAATGAGTGAGAAGAGAAAACATTTGGAAAGAGTAAAAGACCAAGCAAAAGCATTTGAAGCCTCACCCCTTCCCTCTCGGACTCATTAATAAAGTAGGCCGTTTAAAATTTCGAACGAAAATCCCGACGAATTAAGCATAACACGAACGAGGGCGTTGTTATCACGTTTTCTCCAGATGAAAACGATAACGACCTTTAAAAGTTAACAAGTAAGATGTTTGAGATAATATATATGGAAGGAACCGGAAGGAAGCGTGGAGGTGTATTTTAAAGGGTCAAAAGTGTCTGAAAATACCCGCCACTACCCTCGGTGGTTTGCCTTTTTATGGCACGCATTCTACACGTAAGCACGACAAGGAGAAGAAAATGATATTATCTTTAATAATGTGTAGCTAAACGTGCTATGAATGATTTTTTTTTTCATTTTCTTACTCCCTCACTTCCTCTCCATCTTTCTTTCTTTTTTCAACACCCTTTTCCTTAACCATCTTCCGCAAAAAACATATATTTGGTAGCATATTCGCCGTACCCTCGACCATTACGGCCAATTTAGAAAGTATTTTGTTCTTTTTCCGGGTTTTAAGCTTACAATTCACAACCCTTCACATTTCGTGCGACCACTTTTCTCCAATTTGGTTACACTTTCTCAAATAACATGTGCGGTGTGAAAGAGGTCCTCACTTCGTACATAGACCTGATGCATACACTATTTCTATCTTGTCACGAAAATAATTTAAGCAGTTTTGTAACTTCAGTTTGAATAACTGAAAATTCTGAATTAGAATTTGACACAAGAGCTGTTTTATTTGTTACAGAGGCCTGGAAGTTGTTACTTGTCTCATTCGAGCATAAGACGCAGTCGAGTGTACAAAAGCTAGAAAAAACAAATCCAATGCATAAGTATAGAAATCTGTAGAAAGGAGCCATAGTAATACCTTAGAAGATTCTGTGGGATCCTGGATCCATCTGAACGTTTTTAATTATAGACGTTGCTGTTAGTAATATTCTGTTTGCTAGTATAATTTACCTGGCCAGTAAATTATTAAGTTTATTTCTATACAAGATAAAATGACTGCGAATATTCTGTTGAGAATATAATGCGTTCCTGGATTGATTATTGTATTTAGCTGGCAATGTTCTTATATATGATTCCCCCAAATAACGTCTTTCCATTGCTTATCTTTTTAGAGACAAGCTCGTTTTGGTTTACATAGCCACGCCTCAGTCTGTTTTTAATCTGCAATTGGTGAAAATCACGTTGGTTATAAAATGTCTAAGTTCAAAGAATTCAGAAATTATAAATTGTTTAACATAAACTCAGTGAAACGCAACAAGAGTTTATGAAGTAGTTTGCCAGGATCGCAGAAATCATATACCTGATTTAGTTTTGGTAATATCCGTAGGTTAACGGATCCTTTACTTCATTTCAGGGAATACAGAGTACATAATAGGTACTGTATCTTACACACAATCTAATGAAAAATAATTAAAACAAAATAATCGTGTTGAAATACGAAGCAATAAAGAATTCTGAATTTGATGAATTTAGTAAATTTAAGTGAGGCTTATTTTTTAATGTGAAAATAATAAAAAAACTCTAGAGCAGTAAGCCAACCTAGAAAATGGAGTTTTTCTCAACTAAAAAAATCATAATTAATCAATAAATACAGTAAAATAAAACTCTAGCGCAGCAACACTTCACTAGAAAACCAAATTTGCAAATGGAGATAGAGACAGAGATGGAGATGGAGATGTAAATGGAAACTGAGATGTAGAGAGATACTGGGAGAGCTTACTTGAAAAAATTCCAAAATAATATCGATAGTAATCTTCATTTATATCGATATTAATCGATATTTCATTGCTGGTTTCAGGTTATAGTCTGATTCACACATAGCTAATTTTGTATCTACTAGCGAAATAACTGGGGTATTATTCCATTAACAGTTGAAGACAGTTTGTGTTTTTATCCATTTGAGTTAACTTTAGATTGGCAAATAGTCTTTCATGAATCTCATTAGAATCTCACATGACAACCCAGCAAGTTGGAGTTGACTTTAAAAAGTTAAAACAACATGTCACCTTATCTGTTAACAGAATAGTACCCATATAGCTGGCTAGTAGCATGAAAACTAGCCAAGGGTGAATTAGGTTTAAGAAATTACCAAAAACTATCGATAGTTATCCATATCTTTAACAAATATATCGATCTATCGGTGTTTTATCGCTAAAAACAGCTTTTCCAGTGATATTTTATTTCCAGTTTTCTCAAGAACCACTAATTCAATGAGTACCAAACTTCTTACATTGCTCCCATACAATAGCTATGTTTCGTAAAGTTTTCAGCCCTAATAGTGCCACAAGTTTCCTATCGTCATGGGACGAAAAACAAACCTATCACCGACCGTGGGTCTCAATACCAAATTGATTTTAATATGTATATTTTCTTCAAAAACCTACATAAAAACAAAACTGACGGCTGTAAACAGCAGTTTGGTATTTCATGGGACCATTCTCGATCAGCTGATTTTTTTTTCTCCTCCGAAAACGAAATACTCTCAAACATACGTCTAGAAGACCTAAATAAACACAATGCTCTATAATATTTATTTACAAGCCATGACTTGTATACTCTGTTGACTGAGTAATTTTTGGTAAAATGTGAGCAGTAAATAACAATTATTGCAAGTCAAAGTCTACGTTCGCGGTGATTGATTAAATAAATTAATAGGGGCTAGCTTACGTTTGCGGAGGATGAATCAACAAACTAATTTCTTTTTTCACCACATACACCGCATACATATGTGAAAAGCAGGCTTCTATTAGTAAAGAGTAAACCTGTAAACACATTTCAATTTGATTGGAAAACTTACAACGCATCTATTTTATCGAAATAAGATTTGTTAAAAGCGTGTGCATATTTTGAAAATTTTTACACTTAGAACTAAGATAAGTAATACCCATTTTTGGCTTATGGTAATTTATAGTCCGACATTTCTTTTTTGTTTCGGAACGATTCATTATTACTTCAGTAAGTTTAAGAGGTGCCATTTACCTGTAGCTCTCTAACTGGTATTTTTTTAAATCAGAAGTGGAAGGTCGAGTAACATAAACCTGCATAATTAAGTAGATTCACTGTGTTTTGTTTTCAACACTAGGCGTTTTTTTTCTCTACAGTCCCGACCATTGTTCAGTATCTTGGGAAAATTATATCAAAGGATACTATTTTAATAGGGCTTCTGCGTTAATGGAGTAACTACGTAAAAATTTAAAAAACGTTAGAAAAGCGACAGGAAAATTAAAAAAATATTTTTTCCGTCCATCAACTGCGGTAAATTTGTATTTTCCAAAACTAAAAATTTGGGAGTCTGAAAAAGAACATACCATACTTCATTCAGTAATTTAAAAATTATGATAGAGAGGAAAAAACTGGGTTGAAAAGAAGAAAATCCAAAGATTATAAAAAACTATAGTTCCAGGTCATATGAAGATATTATGAACGGTGCCAGCTTCTGACATTTTGAAATGAAACTACATAGCCCAGCCCATCCCATTAAAATTAAAATAACTGGAGGGTGGTACGTGACAGAATGCTCCACGAGATATCATGATTTCACTCAAATTCAAAACCAAACTAGTTTCTAACAGTCTCCAACTACCATAAAAATTCTCTTAATTTACGGGGGTTATCGTGATGACAACATGGTGGATTTGCAAAACTTGGAGAACCCCACCCTTCGAAATTAGGAAATGAATTTAAATAATTTAAACATAATGTACAACCCATGAAAGTTTCTAATACTACTTCAAGTTTCATTGCCATAGGTCAAACGGCAGAGGCTTCCACAGACTCTCGAAAAGTGCAAAAATGAGCAAAAAGTGAAAATATGTACCTACATATACATCCTTATGCATATATATACACACACGAAACATACATATATCATAAATGTGAAAGTTTGATTGTATATATGTCCATAACTTCAGAACCACTCCATCGATCTAGCTGAAATGTTTAGGACGTCTTTGTGTTGTTTCAAGGAAAGTTTTAAGCTAACTCCGAAGTCCCTAGCCCTCCCTGGGGAAAAGTTGTGAATTTTGACTCTTGCAGTCACCAACATATCTTTCAAACAATTTTTTCACCCAAATATATCGTCTACCGTGATATTAGTTTACTCTAAAAATTTCACGTCTCTACATCACCCCCTTCCCGAGATATAGGACAAAATTAAACTATATAACTAATAACTTCTGAACAAATCGATCAATAAGATTCAAAAATGGAAGGTCAATTCCCCGTGTTAGACCTAATGTTTACAACACATTTTGTGACTATTGAACAAAAGTTACGCCCTGTATCGTGTTAACAAGAATGGTACATACATAGAGTGCGCGCACACACACACACACACACACACACACATATATATATATATATATTGTATTCGGAAAAATTTGAGCAACCTATATGTATATTCGTGATCTATGACAGTATCGGCGCTTTTCAACAGGGCTTGCCCTAGGTCATAGTGGTATTTTTTTAGGAAAATAAATTAATACCGAAATTTTTAAAAAACTGCAAAATGATCAAAATATGCAACAAACTTCCCAACCCAACCACGCACCATTAATTAAAAAAGTACAAGTTATGGAATCATATACAACATACCCATCCTAAATTTACTAAAATAATAACAAAAATACTCTAAAATAACTCCAGCATATCAATGCTTTGCTAGACTCAGTTTGCTCGATATTTATATTGATAGTGATCAATATTTTTATCGGTAGTCATCAATATTTATATCGATGATTATCGATACCTATATAGACATTTTATTGTTAGTTTCAGGTTCAGAAAATATAAAAAACTATCTACAGTTATCTATATCTATAGAGGTCGTAGATCGATACAGCAGAGTAATTGTACAAAAGAAATAAAGATGTACTCAAAGTAACATCTCAGAAGTGTGTGTAATTGCATTAAAAGTGTAAATCATGTACATGGTATGAAAAGTAATTGATAAATAAAAATGTACAGAGATGAATGAATCAGTGGTGGAGCAATATATCAGTGTAGTCGCGAGTAAAGGTATAAAAGTATTCAGATAAAGACAGTCGAGTGTTTGCAGAAGTGAGAGGGGAAAAGGATTGGTGGTCTGAACAATATCTTTATCAAAAATATCGATATATCGATGTTTTATCACTAAAAGCCACTTTTCCAGGGATGGTTTGTTCTCAGTTTTCTTGAGAACTACTAAACTGATGAGCACCAAACTTCTTTCAGATCTACTCCCATACAATAGCTATCTTTTGTAAAAATTTGAGCTTTGCTTGATAATTTTCTTAAAACTGTGAACACAAAACTTTTACAGAAATTCTTCTTCTTCAGTTTTCTCAGAAACGCTGAATTAATAGGCACCACACTTCTAAGAAACTTGCATCAATATAAGGAAAGTCTATCATAAAAATTTTAGCCCGATCTGTTCCGTCATTTTCTCAGAATCTTGGAAAAATGACTTTTACAGGAATTTTTTGTTTTCCAGTTTTCTCAGAAACTAATTAACCGATAGGCAAAAACGTCTTTTAAACCAGCTCCAATATGAGTACTATCTCTCGTAAAAATTTAAGCCCTATCCACCACGTAATTTTTTCAGAACTTTGAACACAAAATTTTGGGCGATAAATACATATATGTATATATAAATAAAAATTATGTTAAAATGAAAAAATGGTACCAATAGTTTTTTTTTTCTCATGAAACGGATAATTTTCATCATCCCCACTCCTAACACTTCCATGAAGTCAATTCTAATACCCTGTTTGTTAGCAAACTGGGTAAAAAATAAAAATTAGTTGGTGGGGCCTGTATCGACGGCTCGGCCGCAGGTCTTTTCAGTTTAAAAGACGTCGCCTGGTTAATGGATGTTGTTTGTGTTAAAAGTTTTCTATTGACGCTGAACTTCATGAATCAGGAATGCTTCATTATTGAACTTATTGAACCGCGACAGAAATGAAACAGCAAGCTGCCTAACAGTTTTTTGCATTTAACTCAAAAACTGTAGCAACGATTTTGGAATGAATGGGCTAATTGAATCCTTCTCATTTATTACTTTTTTTAATTTTTTATTTAGAACAGATTTTCAACATATTCAATGAGACATTTCTGAAATTTTCACAACACTATGAATAATAATACAAATTTGTCATCACACCCAATCAAGTTGTTTTCTTCACAAATATTATCACGGATATCAGTAGATATCGCTCAGTCGTAACTAATGATACCTCGTGGAACATTCGATCAAATACCAGCCCCGAATTATTCTAATTCTAATGACGTGGCCAAGGATATGTTGTTTTATAATAAAATGTCCGAAGCGAGAGCCATTTATAATATCCTCGTATGACCTTGAACTATATTTTGTTAAAATCTTCGGATCTTCCTCTCTTCCATCCAGTTTTTTTCTCTCTAGCTATCATAGTTTTCAAATTACTGAATGAAGTATGGTTCACACTTTTTTACACACCTAAATTTTTGTTATGGGTACCTACCTAGTTTTGAAACTTAGGACGTACTTTGCGTCAAAATTTTGGATTGTAGAATAATACAAAAAAGGGTCATCTGTACCGTATTCCTTTATTATTGGTGAACGCAGAAGACGAATAATCTGGTCATGTTTTAGCATTATAATATCATCTTGGATACGGAACTTATCATATTAATTTATTGAATCACGAAAATTTTGACTCTGAACTCATTTTTCAAAAGTTTGCTACGCTACCTTAAAATAAAGTGCAAGGAGTCAAATCTGATGAGATTACACGGTGCTAAAAGAAATTTCCGATTGAAAGAACCCGTACATTTATTTTTATAAAAATTGATCTTACGATTACTTGATTCTTTCTTTTCTTAAGAAACTATTGAAATAACACACAAGAATTTCATGATTTTAAAACAACAATAGGGATAGGTAACTGGTTTTCCACGACTTTGGTCAGTCCGTGTATTAGCAGACCTCATTTTCGGGGTTGAGTTTCAAAAGCTGCAGACAGTTGATGTAAAAGCAAATCATTTGTTTTTTTGAGTCATAAATGCAAAATTTGAATCAAAGAAATGCGCGTTTACGGGGCCAAAACTGCTCCCCATCATGCTTTGCAGACTACAGACTTTATTCTAAGGTGTTCAATAATTCGAATAAATTTCCTCCATGTTGCACGATTCCACCCTGCCGGAGCAATAAACTATATTTTAAACGCTCAACGAACTCGAAAATTTATATTTTACGAGTGTTACAAAAAGAAAACAACGAAACGAATTTTTGTCGCACAAATAAAACATTCAGGGATGAAATGAATCATTTTCAAAAAAATATAAATGGCATGCACGAGTTTTCTCAAGATTCTTTGGTCAATTTCTTTATTCTTCTTCGTTCTGCGTTATGTGTTTGAAAAACTGCCTGAGGGTAGAAGAAAAAAAAAAAGATAGCAAGTTTTAAAGATGGAGGAAAAAAAAAGATATATAACAGCTAGGCGACCTAAAAGTTACAAACCACACTTCTAGCAGAATTATATAAAAAAAAAAAGTTGCTTATTTCACGCTTTGACATAATCAAGAGAGACTTGGTTTTTTCTCGTGTGTCCGATTAACGAGTTAAGAAATGGTTTTCCCATTCTTTAATAATTAATTTAATTTATTTTTTTTAAATTCACGTTGGCGTTTTCAGTTTTTCACTCATCTGAATTAATAATACGTAGAAAGACTTACTGGCAGTGAAAATAAAATAAAATTTGGCAGAAATAAACAAGACCGACTCATCCCAAAAATTTTTAAGAATAATTTTAGTCTGTTTACAGATTGAGAATTCTAATTTAAGGTTACTAATCAGTTACCAGGACCTTTTTAAGAAGGTTTTCTCAGAAAATCTACTTATTAATCATGGTGTCACTGAACGATCTTGGGTGAGGGTAGGTAAATTTTTCATTTCAAAAACTCAACCAAAAGTTTGGCACCAAAAACTCAAATTCATATATATGTATAGTCTATAAGTATATGTATAAGCTAATTTCTTGTTACCACGATACAGGTTGCAATGTTTGTCCACGAAATTTGGAAAGAACATTAGTACAAAGCCAAGGACCAGACCTATTGATTTTTATGCGGATCGGCGTACGGTACTTCCAGT
>WOFM01001333.1:0-23853 GCA_011428145.1 Ericerus pela
TTCGTATTTTTCTAGATACTTGGGGAAGTTTTTTGATTATATTTTACGAAAACCTTTTCGTTTGTTACTTTTTTAATTTTATTTTTTTAAATGTAATTTACGTGCAGTTAGGTGTTGTAATGAAACGGCTAGTTCTTTATGAATTTTCAATTTATTATTATGATTTTATTAATTTATGAATATTATGCTAGTATTAGATGTAGAGGTATAATTTATATGCTCATGTGATACAAGAAATTGTCCACGAATTACAGAGCGTACCTCTGGATTATTGATGTGAGGCGTACAGAACGAGGATCGAAAGAACTTGAGACTTCTGATATTATGGAGGTTTATTACACGAATGAATAATACATTACAAACAAAATATGAAATGGCGAAGCAACAGCAATATCGTATCGAGAGTAGTAGGGGAAAGCACTTCGTGGTGAGAGTGTACGTATGACATATATATATAGTGATCGTGATGATGATGATGAAGAATGAGTGAAGGTGGGATTTCGTATCAACACCCCCCTGAAATTTTACCGATTGAGTTCTTCATCATGTTCGACGCTGAAAGTAAACGAAATATTATTATTGGTACAAGAATTATTAATTACAAAAATATTATGTATGTAAAGAAAAATAATAAAAAAAATAAAATATTAACATCCCATTATCAAAATATCATTATGGTAACTTTGTGTTTCGAGAAAGAAATAATTTTGCTATGCTGTGCTTCGAAAATAAATAAAATAATAAAATAAACAAATATGGTAACATGCATGAAATATAGAATGATAATATATAATATATAAAAAATGGTATTGTAAAAAAATTATGATAATATAAAATTGGTAACATGCATAAAATATTAATTTATTATAGGTAATGTGTAATTTATTTGTTATATCTTTCGATTAGAAAAAGATCGGAAAAGGAATTCGAAAAGAGAAAAAAAAATATTCACATATACATATTACACTAAAGAAAAAGAAAGAAAAAGAATATAAAGGTATTTCTGATTGCGAGTTCACTGAATTCAAAGGAACGTTTTGTTTCGTATTTTATCTTAAACGTGTGACATGAAAAAGATTGTAGAATAATATTCATTGCATCGCTTATTATCTTTCGTGTGTTGCTATTGTATTTGAACTGGCGCTTATAATGTTTTATATGATAAAGGAACGTTTTCGACTTATCTTACTTTGCGGTCATGTAATGGGTTTAATCTTTATTGTATTTATTGTCGGAGAGTTTCTTTTCATTACTTCGTGTGGGAATATTATGTGTATTTCTCTCACGGTTGTTTGAAAATGTATAGGGTTTTTATTATGCGAATTGTAGGGTTTATTCTTGCTCGATTTTTCTGCTTTTTCCTTTGTTAAAATTTTTGAGAGGTCGGGCATTTATCTGTTACAAGTATTTTCTGGTAAATGGTATTGTTAAGTACTAATTTTGCAGTAATTGAAGGTTAACTTTTAAGCATCTATTTTCATGTTACGACCTATATTTTGGACTTGGGACGACTTGTACTTTGAAATGGTAAATTTCGAAACATATTATGACTTTGAAATAAAATGAATTATTTTTATATTGTATTATGTATAGATGTTCGTTTCATTTAATATTTTGACAATTATATTTTCGAATTTTGAACGATCCAACGATTTTGTCAAAATATCCGCTAATTGATTTTCAGAGCTTACAGTTCTAAAAAATATTATTTTTTCCTCAAATGCTTCCAAAATTGAGTAGCACTTGATCATTAGGGCTCTTGACTTTTTCTGACTACCCCCCGAACATATTTTTTGTGTTGAGATATTATCTTCCATTTTATCCACACTTAATTTTTCACCTAAAATTTCGTAATTCATATATTGTATAACTTTTATGGTATCTAGTGCGTCATAGACTGCAATTATTTTGGCTGCTGTACTTGATGATGCATGAATGGTTTGCTTACCGCAATTCCATTCCACCAAGTCTTCATAAGAAAATACCATAAATCCAGTTATGGACTTCCCTTTTCCCAAATTATTTATATCTATGTTATGTTCATCGACCTGGGGTGCATATGAGGCATCAATATAGGCCTGTATACCATCCCCTTTCGATCTATATATTATATTGTAATTTTTTGTAGTATTAATATATCTGAAAATTCTTTTTACATAATTTTTCAGAGTGTTATTAGAATTATTTTGAAAGCGGGATAAAAAATTTACCGGGAATAATATGTCCGGTCTTGTAAGTCTCGCTAAGTACAGCAATCCACCTATCATTGACCTATATTCCATGTCATCTATGCCATTTTCAATTTTATCTAATTTCAATCCCGTTTCCATTGGAGTATTCGTATTTTTTAACTCCGAAATTCCAAATTTCTTCAACATTTTGTCTATATGCTTGTATTGGGAAAGTATTATTGTGTTATGTTCTATGTTTCTAGTTATTTCTAATCCCACAAAAAATCTCGGGTTATTTATTATAGTAATTGTAAAATCTTTTTGTAGCTCCTCATTTATTTTTGTAATTGATGATTGTGAGTTTGATGCAATCAATATGTCATCCACATAAGTCAAAAAATATATTTTTTCATCATTATTAATTATAGTGTATAAACATCTATCGCTTTTGGTTTTAGTAAAGCCCATTTCCCTTACCTTTGTATCCAACAGGTCATACCATGACTTACTAGATGTCTTTAATCCATAAATAGACTTTTTTAATTCTAATACCTGATTTGTGTTGATATTTACACCTTCAGGTTTCCTTACAAAAATGGGTTTAATAATTGGTGAATTTAGATACGCAGTTTTTACATCATACTGCAAAATAATTAATTTTTCTTTATTTATTATAGATAGCAATGATCTTATCGTTCCTACTGATGCCACGGGGCCATGGGTTTCAGCAATATTATACTCGGTTCTATCCTTAAAACCTCTTGCTACAAGTCTTGCCTTTGGTTTTGGATTCCCAAATTCATCAAATTTAATTGTGAAAATCCATCTTGTGTCTATAAGTTTTTGGCGATCGTAGTCGACTATTTCCCACACATTCATATCATCGAGAGAATTAAATTCATTATTTATGGCCCTGATCCAATCATCTCTAAAAGGGTTTAATTCTATTTCAGAATAATTTTTCGGAATATTATCCTCTATATATATTTTATTATATCTTACATTTATATTCATGACTACAGGGTTAATTATCCCCAAATCATATTCGTAATCTGATGACTTTATCATTAATGGTTTATTATTTATTAATAATGATTTAATATTTTGGTTTTCATCTACCTTAACATCACATGAGATATATGACTTTGTATTATAGGGGTCTTTAAGACAATATCCCGTATTTGTATAACCCATCATTATACTTTTCTCCGCTCTGTGTGCTAACTTCGGGTCCATTTTGTTTTTTGATTTTGGTTTGGCTTTTGTGGCATTTTGCTTTCTAACTTCCACAGGGATATGCCTGTAGGTCAAAGCCCCAAAGACTTTAAGATTTTTTAGGTTTGGTTTTATCCCATAAAACAGTTCATAGGGTGTTCTATATCCCTCATTTGCTTTTGTGGGTGATCTATTAATTAAGTATGCAGCTGTTACTACAGCGTAGGACCAATACTTTATATCAAGGTTGGCATCAATTAACAAGGCCCGTACTCTCCTCATTAAAGTTTGATTTTGCCTTTCGGCAACACCATTTAAGTCCGGAGAATATGGCACCACATAATCCATTGTTATGCCAACCTCATTGCAATAATTTAATATTTTTATATCAGTATATTCCTTGGCATTATCACACCTAATAGTCCCTATGGGGTACTCCGGAAATTTATTTTTCATGGATACTATAATATTTTTAAATTCATTTGTGACTTGACTTTTGCTAACTATGGGCATTACAAACGTATACTTGGAGAAATGATCTATAAAGGTTAAGATATACTTCTGATTCGCCACTGAGGGCGTAAACGGACCCATAATATCTGAGGATGCCACTTGTAATTTTCGAGTTGGCTTAGTTCTAATACCATTATGGCCCAACCTCGAATTATTTGCGATACAACATATTTGACAATTCAAAAAATCCTCATCTCTAAAATTTATATTGTCGGGAATGCCAACCGCTAGAGTTTTCAACTTTTGCAGATATCTGGCATTCAAATGCCCTAGTCTCCTATGTATTGTTAATTTTTTATTAATATTATTATTTATTTGTGAGTTATGGGGTATTCCCTCAATTTCATTATTATCATCTCTTATTTCTTCTTCTTCACCCCCCTCAGGTGATTCATTATTATTGTCATCTTCCTGAATTTCTAACTCTACAGTAAAATCATCCCATTCATCATCTATATTTTGAGTAACGGGGGCACATATTATATTATTTTCATTATTATTAGTATTGTTATTAGTGTTTTTATTATTATTTTCGATATTATAATATATATAAAAGATTCCCTCTTCTTTTTTTGCAGTCATTATTATTTCAGCATTTTCAATAAAATATATATTAGCAATATTCTTCTGCTGATCAATATTGATCATACCTGTGTTTGTAATTTTTATGGCTGAAATAATATCTAGGTTTAAATCCAGCACATAATGAACATCATTTAATTCTATCAATGATTAAACTCTGTTATAGTTCTCAACTTTGATCACCATTCTCCCTGTATGAGTAGCATATAAAAAAGTATTTTTACCAGCACATTGCAATTTTATTGGAGTTACAAATTTTTTAACATCGACTAATTTGCCCAAGTCGGATGTCAAATGCACTTCTGCAGCTCCATCCAAAATTGCTTTGTGATTTAATATATCATAATTTTCATTTTTATTATCTTTATTATTATTTATTAATTCGTTCAACAACCATTCATTATTATTTCCGTTGAACTTTTTTACCATACAAGACATCTTCACCTGTTGTTCCGAATTCTCCTTTTTATTAGAGTTCGGTTGAGTTATATTAGCTTTTGGGGGATAAGTTCCCTGATTATTATTAGAATTATTATTATTACTATTTTCTCGTGAATTATTATTACTGCAATTTTGCGCTATATGGCCAAATTGCCCACACTTGTAACATTTTGGATTATTATTTTGATAATAATTTCTATTATTACCTCTATAGTTGTTGCCTCTATAATTATTGCCTCTATAATTCGAGTTACCTCTGTAACTATTTCCTCTATAATTTCCATTACCATTGTTTCCATTACTATTCGAATTATTATTCTGGTTATGGTTTGATTCAGTATTATTACCATTACCATTATTATTATTTCTATTATTTGCATAACTATTACGATTATTACCATTTCCTCTAAAATTATTTCCTCTATAATTATTATATCTTCCCCTGTAATTATTCCTATTATAATTATTATTATTATTTTTATAATTATTACCTATTTGGTTATTATTACCATTTTGTTTTTTCAAAGTTTGATCCCTGAATTTTTGGTCAGAGTCTTCTCTTAATATTCTTTTAAAATTATCTAAATTTTTTTCGTTTGAAGGTAAATTTTCATATTGAATTTTCGCAATTGCCTGTTCATAGCATAAGGCTAACTGCAAATTCTCCAATTCCTCCGATTCAGTAACTTCTTTACCGCTATCTCTTACGTCGGTTACTAATTCATCCCATTTTTTTAAGAAACCTTTCATATTTCCTCCTGGCTGAAATCTAAATTCTGTCCATTTTGCTTTCGCCATATTAGCTGTGATGGAAGTTTTCGTACCATAAATATTATCTAGTTTTTTTAACATTAATATCGCTGTATTACAGTCTCTTATCTGTTTTGTTATTTCATTTGACACTCTTTCTAGTATAAAGGCTTTTGCATTGTCTTGCATTTTGCAATAACTTATCATATCTTTTTTGGGACGGAAATTTAAATCGTCTATATGATCAATATATAATTGCAGGAATTCATGTTCTCCGAAAATATCATAATACCCGGCTCCCCTAATAGCCGAAATAATCATCCTGCGTCAGTCCAAGTAATACTTTCCATTAAACACTTTTCCTAATGGCGCCTGTATAGGTTTAATTTCGTTTTGGGATGCCATATTTTCTTTAATTTTTCGAAAACCTAATATACTTTTTTCGATATTAATAACAGCTATGTATTTTTTATTTTCTATCGATTCTTTTTCAATTTTTTTAATTATATTTTCTTTTTCGCTATTTTCAACTTTATTTCTTTCGATATCCTCCAGTTTTTGTTGTTGTTTATTAATTAAAAAATCTATTCATAAATTTTTCTTTTGATTTTTCTGAACTGTAAATTCTACTTGAAAAATAATTTACTGAGGATTCTGAAATTTTAATATATTTTAAACTACTAATATTTTCTATTCTTCCGGATATATCCACTACTATGTCCCAACCTTTTGGAATTAGCCTTTACACATATATCGCAAAGACTAAATTCGTCATCGCGGAACGTAATCCCGTTTGGAATACCCCTTGAGACTTTTGTTAATAACTTTAAGTTTTTACCAGACAAATGTCCCAATCTCCTATGCCATATCATTTTTTTAACTATTTTCGGCCTTTCTATATCCTGGCTTACTTCTTGATTATCATCTATTATATTATTATTATTTATTATATCATTATTACTCACGCCTACATCCTCATTTGGTTTTATATCACCTTCATTCATCTCATTATTATGTGATTCATTATTACTATATTCGTCATTGACATTTATTATGTCATTATTATTTAAGTTACTATTATTTATATTATTTTGTGTATTATTATCTGTGTTTTCTATATTCTCTTCCACTTCATTCTGACTCTCCTCAATGATTTGTTCCTCTATCTCATATTCCATCCATTCATCTTGGGAATTTATGTTCGGCATACATGCTAGTTTATTCGACTCATTTTTATAAGGACATATTTTATCTAATTCATCTTCATTTTCTATTATATTAACTGTGGATTCTGGCACGATTTCGTATTTGACCATATATACCCCCTTATTTTTGGGGCTGAGAATAGCACTTCATTTGTTCCTCTGACGTATATATGTGCCGCAAAGAAATTCTGATCTATTCCTAGTGCCCTATTCTCAGTTATTTTGATCCCTGACATCAGGTCAACATTTAGGGACGGTACATAATGTACGTTTTTTAGTCTAATGACTTTTTGATTGCGTTCTGAGTTCTCTACTCTGATAAACATTGTACCTATATGTGTGGCTACTAAGAGTGTATCTTGAATTGCACATTCCAGTTCAATGGGTTTCTCTAACATTATTGGGTTGGACAGTTTCGACAGGTCTGATATGACGTGAGCTACAGCTCCACCATCTAACATGATCCTTTTGGTAAGGGGAACGTAATTAGAGTCTGGCTCTTGTTTTGTATCTTTTGATGTTATTAGATTTATTAATTTATTATTTGAATTATTGTTCGGTCCTTGATCTCTATATCTGATCATCATTGACCACTGAACGTCATTTTCTTTTTTGTTATTATTATTATTATTATTAGTGTTGCTTCGTCCGTATCTCGTATTTTGTGCAGGACCATCTAGTTTATTTTGGGGTCTTGTACCCTCTTTATTTGACGGACATACTTTTGCTATGTGCTCTTTGCCATGACACTTAAAACAAACTAGTGTACTCGAACTTGGCAAAGTATTTTGATTTTGGTTGTTATCATATTTTTTATTTTCATAGTTATTATTATTATACTGAGACGTTTCTGTTTGTTGGTTATTATTATATTTTGTTTTCCCCTGATCTAGATTTTGACTATGGTTTTGATTTCTGTTTGTATAGGTATATCTATTGTAACTTCCTCCATATTGGAATCTCTGATTTTTATTATTATTTGTGAAGTTACAAAATTTATTATTATTATTATTTCTTGACTTTTTCTCGTCATATAGCCTATCCGACCTTTCGATTAACATGGCATGGAGTGTTTCGATTGTTTTTTGATCCTGACTTAAAGTATTAAACTCCAGCCTAGTCATATCGTA
The DNA here is from genome assembly GCA_011428145.1 of Ericerus pela. Taxonomy (NCBI): domain Eukaryota; kingdom Metazoa; phylum Arthropoda; class Insecta; order Hemiptera; family Coccidae; genus Ericerus; species Ericerus pela. The sequence continues at coordinate 8,008 of WOFM01001333.1, forward strand.
GTCCATGTTTAATGAGATTAGGAGCTGTTCTATCTCCTCCTGTTTGTCCAGATTTTTTCCACAGTCCCTTATTTTCTGGGCTGCCCTCGAAAAAACATCTAAATAGCTTCTCATGTTCCCATCACTGTTAAATTTTAGTCTCTGAAACGCCTGTTTTGCATTGATATAAGTGACCTGTGTGCAACTTTTATATCTCTCATCGAGAACTTTTAGAATTTGGTTTATTGTTTTAAGGTCTTTCACTCTTTCGATTAATTCATTGTTAAGTCCCTGGTATATGAGTGCTTTTCCCTTTTCCTGATTTTGGAAATATGTCATACGGGTCGCTGGGTTGGCATTGCTATACTCAGGGTTCAAAAAATTATTTAAATCTAATCCCAAAAAAAGTACCTCCGTTTCTGTATCGTGCATTATCGAGTATAATCCCTCTGCGTAAAGTGTGGAGACCATCATGGTTCTCCAAGCGTCGTAATTCCTCCCGTCAAATACTTTCTTTGTGTCAAAACGTGACATATTGTTAAATTTTTTCTATCGGGGCTTATTATCCCTACCTCAGAAACACGAGAACTTAATTCTAGGGGGTAACACGGTCTCAACCGCACGATTATGCAAAACACAGTCTCAGCCGCTCGATCGGGAATGCAATTCAAATATTATATTATATTATAATTCTTAATAATTAATTTGTATTCTAATTTATTCTTACGAACACTGTCGCTGACGATGAGTTGATCTCTCCGCCGTTGTTTCAATTTCTTCTCAGTCTATCTTAATTCTGGTATGTTATCGCCAAAACGTTTCTAAATCGAAAATTGGTTTCAGTTTTTGATTGTGTTTCGGAACAAAAGTAATTCTGCTGAACACATCAAAACATAAATTAAATTTCAAGATAAAATTATTCAACAGAAACACAAAGAGTTAATGCTGAAAGGAAATAATTCATTATCTTATTGTCGATTGAAATTACTCTTTGTTAGTTGTGAACAGAAAAAATCTGTCACTGAAGTCGATAGATATTCAATAATTTTTCTTTTGTAATTCAATATGTATCTCTTTCAACCAATATTTCCCTTTTTCGACCACTTTCGACCAACGAGATAAAGTTTGAAAGGTTACCAATGATACCTTTCAAGTTTCAACTTTCCTCTAAATTTGGTTAAGTGTCAACAGGAAAATATTCCGAACATTTTACTTTACTTTAATTAATTTTCGAACTTTTATTATTAATTTTGGGACAAAAATCACATCGATTACTAATTAATTATTCTAAATTTTACTTATCTCGATTCGGTTTTCGTAATTTTCCGTTTTTCTTCTGTTCTGCTCCGATGTTGACTTTGACTTTTGACTCTGCGACTTTCAGACTTTGGACTTTTTGAGCTCGATTTCCTCTTCAAAACACAGCACGAACAATTGCCAGCTGTTTTTAACTCTGCAAGCTGGTTTTCCAAACCACAGGATCCTCTCGTACCTGATCTGCTTACACCAAACTTTCGACTTCGACGTTTTAACTGGCGCCCACGATTTCACTGACGTTTTCATTAATTTTGACTATTACCTTTGATTTATTTGATTTACGATTTTTCAATCTTCCAGGATAATTCCCTTAATCACTGGAATTGAACTTTGCGTTCACGAACTTTTAACTTTTCTTCCACTTTACGTGGAAGTATCACACGGCACTTAGCCTTTCACTTTGCGTGAAACACAAAAACTTTTTTCATTTGACAAATTACACGATTAACACGAACACATTTCGAATCCCGCACTAATTTTCATTGGTACGCAGCTCTGGCTACCATGTTGAGGTGAGTTTCAATCGTTTCATCCAAGAAAATTAAGCACGGACATTTTTCACTAAAAAGATTTATTCTTGACTTTAGTACAATGACTGACGAGCGGAGAACATTCTCCGTCGAGCAGTGGCGGAAAGAATATTATATTGGCGATCAGTGTCGCCACATGTAGAACAAATAAATGTAATAATTTGTTACATGCAGTGTTGGTTAGTATACAGTTATATGTTCGTTAGGTAGTGAGGGAATCGTATCCCAACAGTTTTTACTTGAATTGAACCCAGGGGCCGCACGAAGCAATTTCATTAGCGGAGTGTAAGTGATTAATTTTTACATCATACATGAAAAAAAAAGTCAAGAAGTCAAAAATTATCAATTTTAATTTGAAAACCTGATAAAAAAATATTTATTTTTTTTTGGTGTTTTACAATAAAACAAACCCAAACCAAAAATGAAAAAAAAAATAATATCAGTATTTTGAAATTTTACAACAGCTTTGGCCTAGAGAAGGTGTAATCTTTGCGTGGCCCCTGATTGAACCCCAATTTTGAATGTGGCCTATAAATATACTGATATGGAATAAAAATTTTGAAAACAAAAAAGGGGACAAACTCAAGTCAGTCATAGAAAGGAAGGTAGGCGTATGAATAAACATAAAAACAAAAGCTTGACTTCTGTAAAATATTGTTTAAATATTTTGAGATACCTTTTGAATTAGAGTTGATTTTTACTTGACTCATTATAATTCTTTTGTAATATAGCAAGAAAATAAACTAGTGTCCTATTATTAATTAAAGATTTTTGTATTATTCTATTATTTCTATAAAATCATTATTTATTACATACCCAATTCATTGTCAATTGTTGAAGTTTTACTTTCAGAAGGGTTAATACCTTCGGATCTGGGATTTAAACAACACTTTTTTTTGTGAACAAACAAGGATTGACGAGATGCAAATGTATTCATACAAACATTACAATTTTGATCATTACTACCAACAAGTTGTGAGTGATGATCTTGTTTATTTTTTGATGAATGGAATGGATTCCGTTCTGGTTTTTCCAATTTTTCTGATCCTTAAAATAAATTAAACCATTTCAATAACATTACAATTTCTTAGACCACTCTTCACTTGTTGAAATTTCTCAGAATTACCTCCTCCATTTTGACAAATCATTCTAACAAATTGTGGAAGATGACCTTTTTTATTTTTTGATGAATGAAATGGATTCCGTTCTGGTTTTTCCAATTTTTCTGATCCTTAAAATAAATTAAACCATTTCAATAACATTACAATTTCTTAGACCACTCTTCACTTGTTGAAATTTCTCAGAATTACCTCCTCCATTTTGACAAATCATTCCAACAAATTGTGGAAGATGACCTTTTTTATTTTTTGATGAATGAAATGGATTCCGTTCTGGTTTTTTCAATTTTTCTGATCCTTAAAATAAATTAAACCATTTCAATAACATTACAATTTCTTAGACCACTCTTCACTCGTTGAAATTTCTCAGAAATTATACCTCCTCCATTATAATATGCATTTACTGGTAATTTAATTTCGTGTTTTAATAGTCCACCTTGAATATTTTCTACCAACAAGGATACACCCTTTGGATTAAAATGGAGCCCATCCCGAGCTAAAAGATTTGGCGTTGCCAAAAATTTTATGAAATGTTCAAATACAGAGACACCTTCATACCTATAATTGAATAAAAAACAGGTTCAAAACATTTTATCTAATATGTTTCTGTATTAAACATTTTTTCTTGAAAATTATGAAAACTTTTACTTCATTGCAACAATTTTTAGAGCTGAATTCAGGATGTACGCTCTTTCATTCAAAAATTCGTAATTTTCCGAAATTTCACGCCTAGGTAAAATCTCAGATAAGAAAATATTGGCAGAACGATTTTTATTTCAAATTATTTTAACAATCTGGAAAAAAAAAAGAAAACAGAAGATTGAAACAAAAATATTAAAAACTGGCATAGTGTCACTTCACTAGAAAACACAGTTTGCCAAGTTATTCATAACATAACACCATCAGATCATCATAACTACTTGCTTCATGAATCCACAAAAATACTAATTCACGCAACACAAAATAAAAACTTATTTTTTACTTTTTTTTCAAAAAGGATCTGATTAAAAACTAAAGCATTTTCAAATCAAATTAGGAACAAAAATGGACATAATGAGAACAATCCGTATATAATTTGTAGCATGTTAAAATGAATCAGAGTAAATATCTATTTCAAATTTCGTAGCCATTTTAGAACAAAAAAACAAAAACGGATGTAATGGTGTAGGTATCATCCGATTATCATCTGTACTCATTCAGCTATGTCGAACTGGGAGTATATCTTGGTCCTTTTCTCAAAAAGTTTTGGAAAACTACATGCAGAGTTTATGTGTTGGGTAGATGACATCATGGTATATAACGTTGTTGAACCTCAAGTTAATTTACCCCTGTTTACAATACCCAAAAAACACATATTTATCCATTAAAAAGCTTAACAGCCTTCAACTCTAAGACTATTGCGTCTATGAAAAATGTGTACATTTCCTACTTTGCAGAAAATTATATCTCTCTTTTACGTAGGTATTGAATTTTTAAATATGGTTTATGGCATAAAAGGGATGAGTTTTTTGGAAACCAGTAATCTCATTGTTAAAATCATTCTGGAATTTGGAAATATCTTTTACTAAAAATTAGATAGTAATGAATACAAAAATACTTTTTTGTTCAACTTTTACTCAACCTATAAGACAAAATATTACCCTGTCTTCTATCTACCGGCACAATCAATTACCTGGAGAAATGTTACCCTAAATACAGTTACCCTCTATTTTGTATACCCACACAATAAATTATATGGAGAAATGTTGCCCTGATAAATGTTACCCTATGTTTTGTCTATTCGCAATAAAGTGTGCCTACTAAAACAACTAGGCAAATTTACCCTGAATATCTTTTACCCGTGATATCTTTTACCCTCAAGAATGTGTTTTCCGGTATTCATACAATGAAATGATGGAAAAATTTCTAAACCAATCTGTTTTAGGTGACAGTGGGCCTAATGAGTGGTTCAATCCTAAAACGAACTGAAAATTTAAACTCAGCGCCTCAAAAATATTAAAATACTTGAAACTTTTCATCTACTCTTTGCTCAATTTATTCATACCCATAAAAACAATTTCATCGTCAGACATTTTTATATTGATCTGACTGGATTAATAAGCAAATATTTACTTAAAAAAACAAGTTCTTTCAACAATGTAAAATTCTAAAATTCACGCCCAAAAATGTTTTTCTAAATTGTTTGAGGTTAATTTGGTACTAGATAAAATATGCACTGCCTGGAAGTGAGACACGTCTTAATAATTTTTAGAGACTAATAGAAATTAAATTGACGGAAATCAGTACACCACACCCATTTCTACAGCACAGTTAACATAAACTACCTTTGCACTCACTTGTCAAGACATTCTTCCCATATTAGTGTGAAAGGGTGTAAAGGCCAACATTTTGCTTCTTTTTTGTTTCCCTTTTTCTCATTCATTAAACTATTTTTTTTTGTTTGTGAAACATTTCAAACATTTTTTTTTTCTTCAAAGCCCATAACCTACCAAACAATTGTACAGCAGGAATGTTCATACATTCAACAATAAATAATAAAGGCAAAAATAATATGAAAACAAAAACAAGCCCCAGCATCACCAATTATTAATTTATTCATATATAGACACACACTCACACGCCATTACAAAAAATTTGTTGGCCTTGGCCGTCACCAAATACTCAATACAGCTCCAAAAACAACTAAAAAAAAGAATCTATAATTTTATAAGTTCTATAGTTCTACTACTTCTACTGTTGGAAGAAATTCACTGGTGTATTTTCAAGTAAGCTGAATATATCTCAATTTTCACCAATGCACAATACTCAGTTTACCTGAAAATACAAATACACGAGTAAATTTCTTCTAACAATCGAATATAATTATGTAGAATTAATAAAAAAAGGAATTCATTCAGCACCCCTCCACCTCATCCATTCGTATATGTGTGAGAGATTGATGAAATGAAAAATGAAATTAACTGTGATCAGAGAAAAAATGCGCCAACATTCACTCACATTTCTGCCCCCCCCCCACACACACACACACATCCATGTATCTTGCATCCCTCACCAAATAAACATATTATATTGTATCTTGTGTCGTATGTAGTAGGTAGGAAGGGTGGGATAGTGGTGGTGTGAAACACACTACGTCGTCATTTTTGTTGCATTTACTTTCATTTTACCCGGGATTATTTTATTATTTTTTTGCACATGCATCTAAAGAAGTTTTGCTTCAAAAAGGAACAGTGAGATGAGAGAATCATATACACAACATCAGCCAGCTAGTCCTCAAACAATGAATAAAGAGGTGGAGAAGTTTTTTTTTAGATCTCTTTTCTACTCCTCTATATTCTGTTCAAGAAATGTTTTGGAGTGATAGTGTCTCAAACAGTTTTTAGTCCATAGTATTTTATAATATGTAGAGAACATAGAGACATAGAGATTTGACAAAATTAGAATTTTTGGGAGTTTAAATGCTGTAAACTGCGTAATTTTTAAAGAATAGACCCAAAATTTGGTATAGTATATGTAAACATAGATTTTTCTCTATTTCAATGCTCTTCCAAATTTAGTTTTTATCGGTTTTATAATAAATGTTTTATGGCAATTCTGAGGGTTAATTTAGTGATATAAATGTAAAGATATAACCAGTGTTTCGGATTTTAGATCAATTGTTGCATATGTACCTATATGTTGCAATGTTGATACAATGTTTGCTATATTTGAATTTGATATTTGAGCATTAAGGAAGAAACATAGATTTTAGTGTGGATTGGCTGCATGGTATATCTGGCAGGTTAACAGAAAATATTAGTTATGAAGTTTGAAATAAAAATTTGTTCATAATTATTTAAATATTTTTGCATGTTTGGTTGCAATTGACTTCATAGTTTACGCCTTAAGGCTGTTGGAGAGGCTAATTTTTGATGTTAACTCAATAAAGGCTACAATATTATTGTCCATTAGCCACAAAATTTAGTATAATCATTACCTCTAACACAAAACCCATCTCTACCGGGTTTCATTTCAATTGATTTGATAGAATTATTTTATTATTTGTTGTTTATTTAATTGAAAATTATGGTACTAATGATTATTTAATGGTTAAATTGATTTAGGAATTAAGTTTTTTGGTTGGTAGTAGTTATTTAGGGTTACTTTCTCATTTTTTCTTCAAATAAGAGCCTTGAAAATACATTTTTCATATTTGATTGAGAAAAGCTCTAGTTTTAGCCTAAAAAAAACATATACCCTCAAAAAATCAATTTTTGCTCATTCCCCAGTTATTTTCTATAATCTAAAAAAAATGTTGTTTAGTACTACTTATTATTAGGCTATGGTATTTAATGGTTTTTTTTTTTCCTTGAAAAAGTTATTGAAACTTCAAACTTTCATAGCTTCTATTATGAAATACATGCCACATGTTTACGAAACATTTTAAACTCATCGGTACTCTACGTGTAGGTATGTTTTTAACCACCAATAAAGATTGGCAATCAACTTTTCATGTTTTGAAATAAAATTACTCTTACTAGAAAATTCTATGCAACTTCATATACATACGTACACTAAATGTAGAGTATCTCTTCCACATAGGCTGGCATTTTATTGCTTATTATTAAGTAGATGTTAACAGCCCATTAAGTTTGGCAATATTTTTTCATCAACTTATTATTAAAATTTTCCTTATTGAGCTGTCACCAAGAAGTATTTTTTGGTTCACTTTCTAAACTACCTCGTTGCGACAGTAGTACAGAGCGAATTATACTCAAATTCTTTGACATTGCAGAGATAAGCAGAAATTGTGTTGTCTGAAGAAAAACCAATCCCCATAACCAACTTACACAGTCATAAGTCATAATTGTGAACATATCTTTAAAAATGTAACAAATGAACCTGTTTGTAATTTTTCAAGTAAATTTGAGGACATTTCTTCAAATTAAAATTTAGGCATTGTTATCTCAACTCAAGTAACCTGAAGTTTCATAGAGAATTGATAGATTGTATCCATCTTGAATTGGCATATGCAGTAGCTTTAGAGAGTGCCTATCTGACTTGATTCTAAATTTGGCTGTTGAAAGATATTTCAGTATTTGCTATCTTCTTTTATTCATTTTTTCCTAACCAAATAATTAAACTTTTTGAACTGACTTTCCACTCATAAATATTTAAATTTCACAGTTAGAACCAAAGAAAACTGTTGAGAGATCAATTAGTTATTAACTTATTTTTGGAATTGTTAGAAACAAATGATATCATTTTTAATACCATGGGTACTCGTAAAATTATTAAAATAGATGCACATCTGATATAACTAAAAATAATACAAGTTGTGAACGTAAATAAAACCATACTGAGTAAATGATTCTTAATTATTTTTCTTAATTATGACATCGACATAATTTAAAATTACCAAAAGAAACGAAAAAAATTATACTTCTTTCAACACAAAGGTGAAAAAAAAGTAAAATGAAAAAAGTATATTATTATTATTACAAACGGGTGATTTCACTAACAAAATAACAGATGATTTTCAAAAATTAATTTTAAGTTACAACAAAATTAACTTGGTGAAAAAACTGAACACTCATTTTATTTTTTCTACTGTTTTAATTAATAATTGATAAAATAAGTAAATAATAATATAATAATAATAATAATAATAATAATAATAATAATAATAATAATAATGTTGCGAGAGTAATTCAATACTTTTAAATTACCTCAACAAATAAGATAATTTCTGAATATTATCTTTTATTAATATTTCACTTCAATTATTACAAACACTTTAGAATTATACTTATTACTATTTCTTAAAACTAGTGATACCTAATGTCCACAACAACTAGTATGGACCCTAACGTCTCTGCTAGACTTCAAGTTTAGGAATGATCATGTCTTCGGAATGAAGACATGACATTACTTTTGTTTCCTTTGTTTCAATCAAATATGGCCGACCAAAAAGGTGGCGTGATACAGAACATCCGCCAAATATGATGACACTTCATTGTCAGCATATCCTGGTGGTGTCTGATCGTGAGAAGCTAGGTGAAATATAGACAGCTATTATTCCGAGAATTAGGAATAATAGTTGTCTATAATTTGTTCGACACGTTTTTGTAGACGAACTGAATTGTCTGCAAAAACGGGATGGAACAAATAAGAATAATAATAATATAATAATAATAATAATAATAATAATAATAATAAAATAATAATAATAACAATAATAATAAATGATACGCAAAACTGAGAAGCAGAAGCAACTAAATTCAAAAATTTTAAATTTAATGCAGAATACTAGCCACTATTTCATTATTGGAAATCCTTCAACTGGACGAAGTTAAAAGTTTTGAATTAAACATTGCAAGAAAAAATATGCATCTTAGGGAAATTCAAAAAGTTTAATAAGACAATACTTGAGCGTTGCTATTAATCGAAAATATAGTAAGATACACGTGGTTTTCACTGGGTCAAAAATATACGATGAAAAGAGGGAAAATTGTGTGAAAAGAAAATTAAAAGCATGAGCAACCATTATTATCACAATAATCCTCACACTAATGGAACACGATACTGTTGTGGAAATGAGAAAAAATTGTAGCGAGCAGAGTGTATGAAGAATATGTCTTATATCAAATTCCAATTAAATGAATGATTCCAAAATAAAGATTATTTTAACTGAAAAAAAAAAAGAAAAAAAAGAGATTAATACGATATGAACTAAATATTAATAATTTATACGTTTCTAAACGACCACGTAATTGAAAATTTAGGACGGTAGATTCCATTGCTTTGAACAATGGACAAATAACCACTTTCTAAGAAAAATGGGTTCATGTTATTCTCAACCTTCTTTTTACTGTTGGGTAGGGATCATGAAAGGCGTACCTACGACGAACCGACGCACTTGACAGGCGTACCTACGACGAACCGACGCACTTGACAGGCGTACCTACGACGAACCGACGCACTTGACAGGCGTACCTACAACGAACCGACGCACTTGACAGGCGTACCTACGACGAACCGACGCACTTGACAGGCGTACCTACGACGAACCGACGAACTTGACAGCCGTACCTACGACGAACCGACGAACTTGACGGGCGTACCTACGACGAACCGACGAACTTGACGGGCGTACCTACGACGAACCGACGAACTTGACAGGCGTACCTACGACGAACCGACGAACTTGACAGGCGTACCTACAACGAACGGACGCACTTGACAGGCGTACCTACAACGAACGGACGCACTTGACAGGCGTACCTACGACGAACGGACGCACCTGACAGGCGTACCTACGACGAACCGACGCACTTGACAGGCGTACCTACGACGAACCGACGCACTTGACGGGCGTACCTACGACGAACCGACGAACTTGACAGGCGTACCTACGACGAACCGACGAACTTGACAGGCGTACCTACGACGAACCGACGCACTTGACAGGCGTACCTACGACGAACCGACGCACTTGACAGGCGTACCTACGACGAACCAACGCACATGACAGGCGTACCTACGACGAACCGACGAACTTGACGGGCGTACCTACGACGAACCGACGAACTTGACAGGCGTACCTACGACGAACCGACGAACTTGACAGGCGTACCTACGACGAACCGACGAACTTGACAGCCGTACCTACGACGAACCGACGAACTTGACGGGCGTACCTACGACGAACCGACGAACTGACAGGCGTACCTACGACGACGACTACGGCGTACCTACGACGAACGGACGCACTTGACAGGCGTACCTACGACGAACGGACGCACTTGACAGGCGTACCTACGACGAACCGACGCACTTGATAGGCGTACCTACGACGAACCGACGCACTTGACAGGCGTACCTACGACGAACCGACGCACTTGACAGGCGTACCTACGACGAACCGACGCACTTGACAGGCGTACCTACGACGAACCGACGCACTTGACAGGCGTACCTACGACGAACCGACGCACTTGACAGGCGTACCTACGACGAACCGACGAACATGACAGGCGTACCTACGACGAACCGACGAACTTGACAGGCGTACCTACGACGAACCGACGAACTTGACAGGCGTACCTACGACGAACCGACGAACTTGACAGGCGTACCTACGACGAACCGACGAACTTGACGGGCGTACCTACGACGAACCGACGAACTTGACGGGCGTACCTACGACGAACCGACGAACTTGACGGGCGTACCTACGACGAACAGACGCACTTGACAGGCGTACCTACGACGAACCGACGCGACTACCGACGAACTTGACAGGCGTACCTACAACGAAACGACGCACTTGACAGGCGTACCTACGACGAAACGACGCACTTGACAGGCGTACCTACGACGAACGACGCACTTGACAGGCGTACCTACGACGAACCGACGAACTTGACAGGCGTACCTACGACGAACCGACGAACTTGACAGGCGTACCTACGACGAACCGACGAACTTGACGGGCGTACCTACGACGAACCGACGAACTTGACGGGCGTACCTACGACGAACCGACCGCACTTGACAGGCGTACCTACGACGACAGACGTACTTGACGGGCGTACCTACGACGAACCGACGTACTTGACAGGCGTACCTACGACGAACCGACGAACTTGACAGGCGTACCTACAACGAAACGACGCACTTGACAGGCGTACCTACGACGAAACGACGCACTTGACAGGCGTACCTACGATGAAACGACGCACTTGCACTTGACAGGCGTACCTACGACGAAACGACGCACTTGCACTGACAGGCGTACCTACGACGAAAACGACGCACTTGCACTTGACAGGCGTACCTACGACGAAACGACGCACTTGTCAGGCGTACCTACGACAAAACGACGCACTTGCACTTGACAGGCGTACCTACAACGAAACGACGCACTTGCACTTGACAGGCGTACCTACGACGAAACGACGCACTTGACAGGCGTACCTACGACGAACGGACGCACTTGACAGGCGTACCTACGACGAACGGACGCACTTGACAGGCGTACCTACGACGAACCGACGCACTTGACAGGCGTACCTACGACGAACCGACGCACTTGACAGGCGTAACCTACGACGAACCGACGCACTTGACAGGCGTACCTACGACGACCGACGCACTTGACAGGCGTACCTACGACGAACCGACGCACTTGACAGGCGTACCTACGACGAACCGACGCACTGACAGGCGTACCTACGACGAACCGACGAACTTGACGGGCGTACCTACGACGAACCGACGCACTTGACTGGCGTACCTACGACGAACCGACGCACTTGACAGGCGTACCTACGACGAACCGACGCACTTGACAGGCGTACCTACGACGAACCGACGCACTTGACAGGCGTACCTACGACGAACCGACGCACTTGACAGGCGTACCTACGACGAACCGACGCACTTGACAGGCGTACCTACGACGAACCGACGCACTTGACAGGCGTACCTACGACGAACCGACGCACTTGACAGGCGTACCTACGACGAACCGACGCACATGACAGGCGTACCTACGACGAACCGACGCACTTGACAGGCGTACCTACGACGAACCGACGAACTTGACAGGCGTACCTACGACGAACCGACGAACTTGACAGGCGTACCTACGACAAAACGACGCACTTGCACTTGACAGGCGTACCTACAACGAAACGACGCACTTGCACTTGACAGGCGTACCTACAACGAAACGACGCACTTGCACTTGACAGGCGTACCTACGACGAAACGACGCACTTGACAGGCGTACCTACGACGAAACGACGCACTTGACAGGCGTACCTACGACGAACCGACGCACTTGACAGGCGTACCTACGACGAACCGACGAACTTGACAGGCGTACCTACGACGAAACGACGCACTTAACAGGCGTACCTACGACGAAACGACGCACTTGACAGGCGTACCTACGACGAAACGACGCACTTGCACTTGACAGGCGTACCTACGACGAAACGACGCACTTGCACTTGACAGGCGTACCTACGACGAAACGACGCACTTGCACTTGACAGGCGTACCTACAAAGAAACGACGCACTTGTCAGGCGTACCTACGACAAAACGACGCACTTGCACTTGACAGGCGTACCTACAACGAAACGACGCACTTGCACTTGACAGGCGTACCTACAAAGAAACGACGCACTTGCACTTGACAGGCGTACCTACGACGAAACGACGCACTTGACAGGCGTACCTACGACGAACGGACGCACTTGCACTTGACAGGCGTACCTACGACGAAACGACGCACTTGCACTTGACAGGCGTACCTACGACGAAACGACGCACTTGTCAGGCGTACCTACGACAAAACGACGCACTTGCACTTGACAGGCGTACCTACAACGAAACGACGCACTTGCACTTGACAGGCGTACCTACAACGAAACGACGCACTTGCACTTGACAGGCGTACCTACGACGAAACGACGCACTTGACAGGCGTACCTACGACGAAACGACGCACTTGACAGGCGTACCTACGACGAACCGACGCACTTAACAGGCGTACCTACGACGAACCGACGAACTTGACAGGCGTACCTACGACGAACCGACGAACTTGACAGGCGTACCTACGACGAAACGACGCACTTGTCAGGCGTACCTACGACGAAACGACGCACTTGCACTTGACAGGCGTACCTACGACGAAACGACGCCCTTGCACTTGACAGGCGTACCTACGACGAAACGACGCACTTGACAGGCGTACCTACGACGAAACGACGCACTTGCACTTGACAGGCGTACCTACGACGAAACGACGAACTTGCACTTGACAGGCGTACCTACGACGAAACGACGCACTTGCACTTGACAGGCGTACCTACGACGAAACGACGCACTTGTCAGGCGTACCTACGACAAAACGACGCACTTGCACTTGACAGGCGTACCTACAACGAAACGACGCACTTGCACTTGACAGGCGTACCTACAACGAAACGACGCACTTGCACTTGACAGGCGTACCTACGACGAAACGACGCACTTGACAGGCGTACCTACGACGAAACGACGCACTTGACAGGCGTACCTACGACGAACCGACGCACTTGACAGGCGTACCTACGACGAACCGACGAACTTGACAGGCGTACCTACGACGAAACGACGCACTTGACAGGCGTACCTACGACGAAACGACGCACTTGACAGGCGTACCTACGACGAAACGACGCACTTGCACTTGACAGGCGTACCTACGACGAACGACGCACTGCACTGAAGGTACTACGACGAACGACGCACTTGTCAGGCGTACCTACGAAAAAACGACGCACTTGCACTTGACAGGCGTACCTACGACGAAACGACGCACTTGACAGGCGTACCTACGACGAACGGACGCACTTGACAGGCGTACCTACGACGAACCGACGCACTTGACAGGCGTACCTACGACGAACCGACGCACTTGACAGGCGTACCTACGACGAACCGACGCACTTGACAGGCGTACCTACGACGAACCGACGCACTTGACAGGCGTACCTACGACGAACCGACGCACTTGACAGGCGTACCTACGACGAACCGACGAACTTGACGGGCGTACCTACGACGAACCGACGAACTTGACGGGCGTACCTACGACGAACCGACGAACTTGACAGGCGTACCTACGACGAACCGACGAACTTGACAGGCGTACCTACGACGAACCGACGAACTTGACAGCCGTACCTACGACGAACCGACGAACTTGACGGGCGTACCTACGACGAACCGACGAACTTGACGGGCGTACCTACGACGAACCGACGAACTTGACAGGCGTACCTACGACGAACCGACGAACTTGACAGGCGTACCTACAACGAACCGACGAACTTGACAGGCGTACCTACAACGAACGGACGCACTTGACAGGCGTACCTACGACGAACGGACGCACCTGACAGGCGTACCTACGACGAACCGACGCACTTGACAGGCGTACCTACTACGAACCGACGCACTGACAGGCGTACCTACGACGAACCGACGCACTTGACAGGCGTACCTACGACGAACCGACGCACTTGACAGCGTACCTACGACGAACCGACGCACTTGACAGGCGTACCTACGACGAACCGACGCACTTGACAGGCGTACCTACGACGAACCAACGCACATGACAGGCGTACCTACGACGAACCGACGCACTTGACAGGCGTACCTACAACGAACCGAGCACTTGACAGGCGTACCTACGACGAACCGACGAACTTGACGGGCGTACCTACGACGAACCGACGAACTTGACAGCCGTACCTACGACGAACCGACGAACTTGACGGGCGTACCTACGACAAACCGACGACTTGACAGGCGTACCTACGACGAACGGACGCACTGACAGGCGTACCTACGACGAACGGACGCACTTGACAGGCGTACCTACGACGAACCGACGCACTTGATAGGCGTACCTACGACGAACCGACGCACTTGACAGGCGTACCTACGACGAACCGACGCACTTGACAGGCGTACTACGACGAACCGACGCACTTGACAGGCGTACCTACGACGAACCGACGAACTTGACGGGCGTACCTACGACGAACCGACGAACTTGACGGGCGTACCTACGACGAACCGACGAACTTGACAGGCGTACCTACGACGAACCGACGTACTTGACAGGCGTACCTACGACGAACCGACGAATTGACAGGCGTACCTACGACGAAACCGACGAACTTGACGGGCGTACCTACGACGAACCGACGAACTTGACAGGCGTACCTACGACAAACCGACGCACTTGACAGTCGTACCTACGACGAACCGACGCACTTGACAGGCGTACCTACGACGAACAGACGCACTGACAGGCGTACCTACGACGAACCGACGCACTTGACAGGCGTACCT
>WOFM01001335.1:0-58238 GCA_011428145.1 Ericerus pela
TTGATAATAAAGAAAGACTTGATTTCATAAAAATGTCGACTCTTGAGTAAAATTAATTTACTTGAACTAAACTTGTCATTATTTCTTGAGGTTAGAGTCAATATTATAACATAATTTTGAGTCTGGATATCGATCGATGAATTATATTCAGCAAACCAGGAAAATACGAAACTCGTACTCAATTTGGAATTATCCGAACTTGAGTAAATATATCTTGATCTTGAACTTGAAACTTGATTACTTGACCGTTAATATTTTTCTAAAATTTATACAACTTACAAATTTTGAGAAATTTCTTCTATTTATTAGAGATGTGCGTTTTAGTTCATTTGGGGGATTTAGTTCAACAGGTCTCGGTCTTTTGAATGAACTAGTTCAAAATGAACGAAATGAGCTGCATGAATCAAACCTTTGAGAGCAATTCGTATACATTTTCTATACGTAGTTACTTTCAGACATAGAAAGCGCTTTCATTCCCCAAAAACGCTTACTATTTTGTTTCGTTTTTTGTTGATTGATAAGAAATTTCACTCATCCAGTGATTAACAACAATGCTGTGACGTATAAGAGTGAACTAGCTTGTAGGTCTATACAATATAACTTTGATTTGATAATATCTTTTAGTTCAAAATGAACTAGTTCATCCTCATCTTTCGGTCTCGTTCATTTAGGTCTTTCAAAAGATTAGTTCAAATGAATTAGTTCTCGGTCAACTGACACATCTCTACTATTTATGAATAACAGAAGTTTAACGAATTTTCATTTATGAATAACGAAAATTTTATTAGCTTGACTTAACTTGAACAATAGAGATGGTAACTTGATAAATTAAGGTTTTCGGATATACTTGAATGACTCTCTTGACTTACCATCTTAATTACTTAAGTTTTTCACGTAAGAACTCATGTTGCTGAGCCGTAAGAAGTTTTATTAAAATATCAGCAACTTGATTATTTTTTGATACATGAAAAATTTTGAGTAAGTTATCACGAACATACTCTTTTACCTTGAGATATCGACGTTCGATATGTTTAAGTTTAACATGATTATAGAAGATAGATAATAAGTTACAAGTGGACTGATTATCTTCATACACGGTAACTTGAGTTTTAAACTGAGAAAATGTTTCTTCAGTTAACCTACTACAATAGAGCATATGACTTGAAGCAACAGCAATGGCTACAAACTCGGCCTCAGTAGTTGACTCAGCAATTACGTCTTGTTTTCTGCTGCCCCAAGCAATTGTATTACCAAACTGTTTAATACAATAGCCAGTAGTGGATTTTCTTGATTTATCTGCTGCGAAGTCAGCATCAACATACGTAACAATATCTTCATCAGGACTTGAGTAGGTTAAACCTAAAGTCGGAGTGTGTTTTAAATAACGAACTACATGACTTACTAAAGTACGATGTAACTCCGTAGGTTTTTCTTGAAATCTAGGTAAGAAACTTACCGCAAAAGAAATATCTGGGCGAGTAGTATTAGCTAAATATAAGAGTGACCCAATAGCCGTCCTATACGAATTATGAGGAGGTAGGGGTGTTTCTTGAATTTTTGGAAAATTGGCAAAAGAGTTCATTGGAACTAAAGGTTCACCACAATTGTCTAACTTGAATTCGTGAATTAGGGTTTTGATATAGTCCTCTTGATGTAGACGAAGATTACCAGTGTTATTGTCAATTTCAATTTGAAAATCAACATAACGACTTAGGGAACCTAAGTTCTTGACTTCAAAAATTTCTTGGATACTCTTGATAGCATCTTGAACAACTTGATTGCTAGAGCCCATAATTAAAATGTCATCAACATATGCTAACATTATGACAAAATTATTACCACTTGATTTCATAAAAATGCAGCCTTGATGTAATAATGGTTCAAAACCCTTACTCTTGAGGATTCTTGAAAATTTTACATACCATGACCTAGGTGCAGTAGCTAACCCATACACAGCTTTATTTGACTTGAGTGCATAAAGTTTGTTGTCGAGATCAATACCCTGAGGTATTGAGGTATATTTATCTCGATCAGTGTCACTATTGAGAAAAGCAGTCTTGATATCTAGCTGTGTAATTCTTAACTTAAGTTTGCAAGCTAAAGAAAAGAACCAACGAATTTTGGTTGCAGTTGCAGTAGGTGAGTAGGTATCTTGAGTTAAATATTTTTCTTGATCAACAGCACCAACTATTACAAGGCGAGCTTTAAAAGCTTCATCAGGTTTAATGGTAAAAATCCATTTCCACGGAAGTAGTTGTTGACCCTTAGTATTTAATTTTAGGACAATACGCCAAACCTTTTAACAATTTAGAGACCTGATCTCTTGAGTTATTGCTTCCTTCCATTTAGGCCAGTCAGGTGATTTTAATGCCTCTTTATACGATTGTGGGCATTAGGAGAAGAAACCTCTGTTTCATCTCTTTTATTATTTGCATCAGAGATACGAAGAATTTGCACAGATCCATCAATCACTTGACTTTCTTGAAAAAGATCCCAATTATAATCAATTTCGATTATCTCATCTTGGGAATTATCTTCACCAACTTGAACTTGAACAACAGGAGGAGCAATATCTTGATTGGGACTTGGACTTGAATCAAATTGATTCTCTACCAAACTATCATTACAAGCAACGTTAGTAGATAGAGAGTTATCTTCATTTTTAACTTGAGTTAAATTTTCATCAGGAAAATCTAATTCTTGATTACTAAATTCTTGAATAGTTTCTTGATGTTCATTAATCGCATCCCTAAATGTTTTACTTTCGTCGAATTTGACATTACAAGAAACGTTAGTCTTTTTAGTAGCAGGATTATATAAAATATAACCTGTTTTAGTATAGCCTACTAAATATTGTTTTGTATTAACTACATCAAATTTTCGACCAGTAGGTTGATTTTCTTGAAGTACATAAGCCAGACAGCCAAAAACGTGAATACTTGATAAATCAGGCTTATTACCGTAAAACATTTCATAGGGTGTCTTGAAATTTAGTGCTCTGTGTGGTGACCTATTATATAAATATTCAGTAGCATCAGCAGCTAAGCCCCAAAATGAAGTAGGAAATCCACTCTCTTGAATTAATGAACAAATCTTGACCTCAATAGTTCGATTAGCCCTCTCAGCAGTACCATTATGTTCACCAGTATAAGGACCAGAGGTTTCTCTCTCAATTCCTAATTCTTCGATTAACTGATCCACGGCCTGATTAACAAATTCAGTACCATTATCACAACGTAAAGTTTTACATTGGCCTTCTTGAGGGAATTGAGCCTTAATTCTTTTGACATACATCTTGAAAAACCTAGTCACTTCATACTTTTTCTTGAGAGCAAAAATACTAATATAACGAGTATAATCGTCTAAAAATACTAGTAAATAAATATTTTTCTTGGCAAAGGTAGGGGGAGAGATTGGGCCAATCACATCAGCGTGAGTTAATTCACCTGGTCTTGAAGCTTGTTCACAATCTTTATCGAAACATTTACAAGTCATTTTTGTTTAGTTACAAACTTGACAATCTTGAAATGTGTCCGGACAAATTATGTCCGGGACACCAATACCAACAGAACGAAGACGATATAAATTTTGAGAGGAGATATGTCCCATCCTACGATGCCAAATATTCCCTTTATTCACCAATTTTGTTCTTTGTTCGTCACTTATCATTTTCTTGACTTTTCGATTTTTTATCTTACCATTTTTCGTACGATAAACTGGTAAAGAATTCGAATTATTCTTAACATTACTTGAATTTTCTTGACTTGATACCCCCTTCAAATCCTGCACAATTTTACCAGAATTTGCGGAATCAATATTACTTGATTTATTTTGTTGACTTTTACTTAACTCCATTTTATCGAACTCATCGATCCAGGAGTAATCAACATCGGAACCATCAGTAGCAACATTAGACCCATTACTATCAGACTTTTTGTTAAAAGATGATTTACTTGATTTGGGGGACTTGACTTGGCTTTTATTACCCAGACCACTTTGATCAGCAATTTCTGACAAACTCGGATCATTAGTGTATTCAGATAATAAAATTGATTTACCTTTAAGTATTCTTGATAAAGCCTTTTTGTAGTTCTTGATATTTTTATTCAAACTTGAGGGTACAAATTGATATCTGTCTTGACTTGAGATTATCTTGATAAGGGGTTTATTCAACCCGACCTCTTCTTGCCTGTGAAATGTAACTTGATTAGGTTCGAAGAGTAACTTGATATTATTGTCTTTAACAAAATGGTTAACACTAACAAGCCCATTTGCTAGACCGGGAACTACTAAGACTTCTTTTAAAACAAAGGTAAATATTCTTGGCGATGATTCGTGATTTAAGGTAAATAATATTATACCCTCACCCGTAGCCTTCAATACACTATCTTTACCAGCTTGTCCCAAAGTTTTGTCTTTTGGGAAAGCTCGATAGTTTAAAACTTAGTGAATATGAGTTACAGCATTATTTGTGGCCCCACTATCAATCACGAAAACATCGGTATCTTGATTACGTGAATCTTGATTTAGAAAATCTTGATTATTAATTACATTTAAATTAATTAAATGCAACTCACTTGAGATACTGTTTGTATCCGGTTGCGGTGCAGGACAGTTACGAGCTTCATGACCTGGTTTTTGACACTGGTAACAAACCTTTTTGTTACCGTTTGAAGCATTTATCCGCCATGTGCCCATTCCAGCTGCAATCCTTACAGCGAACTTTCTTCTCTTGATTTTCCTTCTTGACATCTTGATTTTGTTTCGCATGGGCTGTAGGAGTTGTCTTGATACTTGATTTGTTACTTGATTCGTCGATGGACTTATACATAACATTACTTGAAGAAGAACTTGATATTGGAGCAGGTGATTTACCTGACTGAGGTGTCGAGGGAGTCAACGCTGCCTTCCGTGTGTAATCTTGATGCTTCGGAGCACTCTCCGACAGTTTAGCAGTCGTCGACTTCTTCCTTTCTACGTAATCCAAAAGGGATGTACGTAGCATTTCCTCAGACAGGTCTTCACCTGCTCGTGCACATAGGGTATCGATGACCGCCTCGAACAAAGGGTTTAATTTTTGAATAAGCTTGGTTAACCAGAAGGAGGGTGGAAATACTTGACCAAATTCCACCAAACTTCGTCGAGCGGCATTAAATTTTGATAAAAATAAAATTAATTCAGTATTATCTACATACTTGAGTTCGTCAAGACGGTTCATGACAGCAATCATGTCATGAATCGTCTTGCTACCATACTGCCTCTTGAGTTCTTGATAGACTTCGCATGCTGATTCGAGATGAAAAATGAGCGTCTTAATCGGTTGTGCTACATTTATCCGAATCAGGTTTTGAACTTGAGCATCGACTCCTCGGTGAATTTTCTCAGGTAGATTGAGGTGTTCAGCTCGAGGGAATGCGATCCACTCAATCGCATTTGCCGCCGCTAAGTCATTCTTGATATCCCTCTCCCACGTCTTGAAATTTTGCTTACCCTTTAGCTTCTCATTGTTACCATATGTACGCAATTGAATCAATGGAACCATTTGAAATTGGCCCATTGTCGGGTAACATTGATACTGAAACGAAGTATTCATTGGAGTATAAATGTTACCCGATAGCGTTTGATTCGCATTGCGCACAAATGAGCTTGAATCTTGAAATGCCGCAGGGTAACTTGACACTTGAGGTGCAGGCATAAAGCCTGCTCTTGATTCTTGAAAATTTGGTGCTTGACCAAAACTTGACTCTTGACCAACGTTAGTTAGTCCGGGAGGGGGAATGAACTGACTTTTTGGCAACATTTTCGAAAAATCAAGTGCTGCGAGTGCGTTTAACGCGGAATTGACGATCATGCTATCGACATTCGACGACGACTTAATATCTGAAATAACACTTGAATAATTTTTATTAATATTTACTTGACTTGAGATCGATGACATGGCAGGTGGTGATTTTCTTGAACTTGATATTTCTACTTGATTCGACAAACTACTTGACGGACTTGAGAACAATGTAGACGAGAAATCTTGACTTAACATACGTAACAGTATTACATTGTCTTGAATCGACTCACTGGATGGTGTAGACAAATGCCCCGGTTGAACTTTCTTGACTATCTTTCCAGAATCCGAGAAAGTAACTGTGATGGTTGGTTCAGCCACAGTACTTGAAGACACCTTGATTTCACCAGCCATATCGGACAATTCCTGAACAAGCGGTAAATCTTGAATTTGGATGATCTTGTCTATCGTATTGGTTGTCATTGTATTCACGACTGGATTAAATGACACCCTTTTCATTTTCGAAGACTGTTTCTTCTTCGTGACCAGAAGAGCAGGAGCTTGAGATCGGCTTTTACGTGTTTTCGGAGCCATAAAATAAAAGACGAAAACGGCAAACACAACCCGCGTATTTCTTGACACACGATCTTGAAAAATTAAGCGATCTTAATTTACGTACTTGAGGTTTTTCGTAACATAAAATACGAACGTAATTCTTGACGATAATAAAGGCGCAAACACGCGAACACACTTGAACTCTGCTATCACTTTATATTTAGAAGAGAAATTAATTACGAGCAACTAACTCAGTTCTAAACGTAAATTTACTTCATTTATCTCATAAATAAAACTTGAACACTATCATAATAGAAAAACTAATTTATTGTAAAAACGAAACATGTTAATGTAGTATCGCCATATTGAAAACAACAAGGTTGAATGAGTGTCACCTCTTGACCAGAAAACAGAAAGAAAAAAAAACACAGATAAAAACGACAAGAACTTGACTGTGGGAGATCTTGATTGCAGTAGTACCAACTACTGACATCTAACAGAAGTCCGTGCTTATCTTTTTTGTGTAAAGTGATCAGATCTCACCTCAATACATTTTTTGTACTATTACGTATCTAACTTACAAATGCACAAATCAAATATTTTACGCATCCCACTTTAGTGATCTTGAGATCAACATTTTTAAATAGCTTTAATTAAATAAGGTTATTTCTGTTAGATGTCAGTAGTTGGTACTACTGCAATCAAGATCTCCCACAGTCAAGTTCTCGTCGTTTTTATCTGTGTCTCTTCTTCTTTCTGTTTTTCTGGTCAAGAGGTGACGCTCACTCAACTTTGTTGTTTTCAATATGGCGATACCATATTAATATGTTTCATTCTTATAATAAATTAGTTTTTCTATTATGATAGTGTTCAAGTTCTTTTTATGAGTTAAATCAAGCAAATTTACGTTTAGAACTGAAATAGTTGCTCGTAATTAATTTCTCTTCTAGATATAAAGATTTCTTACTGGTAACCTGTAGACAAAGTATGGTGTGATCAGCTTATAAAAGACGCCAGCATGCCCGATGTCGCCAGAAACACTGACTACACAACTTTAAAAATCTTATTTATTAACTGACTTTACACGACTAAATAAATGACATTAATTACTTTTACTCTTTGTTGTTAATTTCTTAAAATCACAATAATTATTAATTACACTAATTAACCATTCTCTTTTATCAGTACTAAGTTCTCTTAGTTTCCTTTTCTAGTAATACGCCCTTTGAGTATATCGCACCCTGAGGATAATACTGTTGTAACTTCCAAAATAGAATTACGAATTGAGAGAGAAACCTCTGGTCCTTATACTAATGAACATAATGGTACTGCTGAGAGGGCTAATCGAACTATTGAGGTCAAGATTCGTTCATTAATTCAAGAGAGTGGATTTCCTACTTTTTTTAAGGGCTTAGCTGCTGATGCTACCGAATACTTATATAATAGGTCACCACACAGAGCACTAAATTTCAAGACACCCTATGAAATGTTTTACAGTAATAAGCCTGATTTATCAAGTATTCACGTTTTTGACTGTATGGCATATGTACTTCAAGAAAATCAACCTACTGGTCGAAAATTTGATGTAGTTAGTACTAAACAATATTTAGTAGGGTATGCTAAAACAGGTTATATTGTATATAATCCTGCTACTAAAAAGACTAATGTTTCTTGTAATGTCAAATTCGACAAAAGTAAAACATTTAGGGATGCTATTAATGAACGTCAAGAAACTATTCAAGAATTTAGTAATCAAGAATTAGATTTTCCTTTTGAAAATTTAACTCAAGTTGAAAATCAAGATAATTCTCTACCTACTAACGTTGCTTGTAATGATAGTTTGGTAGAGAATCAAGTTGATTCAAGTCCAAGTCCCAATCAAGATATTGCTCCTCCTGTTGTTCAAGTTCAAGTTGGTGAAGATAATTCCCAAGATGAGATAATTGAAATTGATTATAATTGGGATCTTTCTCAAGAAAGTCAAGTGATTGATGGATCTGTGCAAATTCTTCGTATCTCTGATGCAAATAATAAAAGAGATGAAACAGAGGTTTCTTCTCCTAATGCACCAAAATCATATAAAGAGGCATTAAAATCACCTGACTGGCCTAAATGGAAGGAAGCAATAACTCAAGAGATCAGGTCTCTAAATTGTTACAAGGTTTGGCGTATTGTCCCAAAATCAAATTCTAAGGGTCATCAACTACTTCCGTGGAAGTGGATTTTTACCATTAAACCTGATGGAGCTTTTAAAGCTCGCCTTGTAATAGTTGGTGCTGTTGATCAAGAAAAATATTCAACTCAAGATACCTACTCACCTACTGCAACTGCAACCACTATTCGTTGGTTCTTTTCTTTAGCCTGCAAACTTAAGTTAAGAATTACACAGCTAGATATCAAGACTGCTTTTCTCAATAGTGAGATTGATCGAGATAAATATACCTCAATACCTCAGGGTATTGATCTCGACAACAAACTTTATGCACTCAAGTTAAATAAAGCTGTGTATGGGTTAGCGACTGCACCTAGGTCATGGTATGTAAAATTTTCAAGAATTCTCAAGAGTAAGGGTTTTGAACCATTAAATCGTCAAGGCTGCATTTTCATGAAATCAAGTGGTAATAATTTTGTCATAATGTTAGCTTATGTTGACGACATTTTAATTATGGGCTCTAGCAATCAAGTTGTTCAAGATGCTATCAAGAGTATCCAAGAAAATTTTGAAGTCAAGAACTTAGGTTCCCTAAGTCGTTATGTTGGTTTTCAAATTGAAATTGACAATAACACTGGTAATCTTCGTTTACATCAAGAGGACTATATCAAAACCCTAATTCACAAATTCAAGTTAGAAAATTGTGGTGAACGTTTAGTTCCAATGAACTCTTTCGCCAATTTTCCAAAAATTCAAGAAACACCCCTACCTCCTCATAATTTGTATAGGACGGCTATTGGGTCACTCTTATATTTAGCTAATACTACTCGCCCAGATATTTCTTTTGCGGTAAGTTTCTTAGCTAGATTTCAAGAAAAACCTACGGAGTTACATCGTACTTTAGTAAGTCATGTAGTTCGTTATTTAAAACACACTCCGACTTTAGGTTTAACCTACTCAAGTCCTGATGAAGATATTGTTGCGTATGTTGATGCTGACTTCGCAGCAGATAAATCAAGAAAATCCACTACTGGCTATTGTATTAAACAGTTTGGTAATACAATTGCTTGGGGCAGCAGAAAACAAGATGTAATTGCTGAGTCAACTACTGAGGCCGAGTTTGTAGCCGTTGCTGTTGCTTCAAGTCATATGCTCTATTGTAGTAGGTTAACTGAAGAAACTTTTCCTCAGTTTAAAACTCAAGTTACCGTGTATGAAGATAATCAGTCTACCTGTAACTTATTATCTATCTTCTATAATCATGGTAAACTTAAACATATCGAACGTCTATATCTCAAGGTAAAAGAGTATGTTTGTGATAACTTACTCAAAATTATTCATGTATCAACAAATAATCAAGTTGCTGATATTTTAACAAAACCTCTTACGGCTCAGCAACATGAGTTCTTACGTGAAAAACTGTTAAGCAATTAAGATGGTAAGTCAAGAGAGTCACTCAAGTATATCCGAAAACTTTAATTTATCAAGTTACCATCTCTATTGCTCAAGTCAAGTCAAGCTAATAAAATTTTCGTTATTCATAAATGTAAATTTGTTAAACTTCTGTTATTCATAAATAGAAGAAATTTTCTCAAAATTTGTAAGTTGTATAAATTTTTGAAAAATATTAATGGTCAAGTAAATCAAGTTTCAAGTTCAAGAATCAAGATATATTTACTCAAGTTCGGATAATTCCAAATTGGGTACGAGTTTCGTATTTTCCTGGTTTGCTGAATATAATTCATCGATCGATATCCAGACTCAAAATTATGTTATAATATTGACTCTAACCTCAAGAAATAATGACAAGTTTAGTTCAAGTAAATTAATTTTACTCAAGAGTCGACATTTTTATGAAATCAAGTCTTTCTTTTATTATCAAGACCAAGTCGATTTCAAGCAGTCTGATGAACTCATCTATTTAATGTGATGAAATACTAATATATCTGTTTATTGTTCCAGATGTATTCCATCAAGATGAATTCAGTTTCTCGATCAAGAATAATATTAATAATTGTATTTTCTTTTTCAGATACTTTTATAATTTTATGTTTGTTTTTGTTCCTGGTTAATCATGTGTTCTTTTATTTTCAGGAAGACTTATTATTTTTAAGTATAATTTTTATTTGAAAATAATAATATTATTTTGTTTGCAGGTGACTCGTTACCTAGTATTAATTTTATGATTCTCATTTTGTTTGTTAATTTTGACGTTTTTCCTTTTTCTCTGGTCAATTAATTTTGTAATTTTATTTGCTCAATTTTTGTTTAGTATTATGACCAAAATTTAAGAATTTAAGTTTGTTTTGTTTTTGGAGCGTCATACTCGTTTTGTTTTAAGATTAAGTAAACTCAAGTTCCTGTGATTCTCAAGCTGCTGTGATTCTTCAAGTCTGTGATAACTCAAGAACATAAATTCTCAAGAGATTCCAATAAAAACGGCTCGACACTCGCCAGGAAGGGGGTGTTAGATGTCAGTAGTTGGTACTACTGCAATCAAGATCTCCCACAGTCAAGTTCTCGTCGTTTTTATCTGTGTCTCTTCTTCTTTCTGTTTTTCTGGTCAAGAGGTGACGCTCACTCAACTTTGTTGTTTTCAATATGGCAATACCATATTAATATGTTTCATTCTTATAATAAATTAGTTTTTCTATTATGATAGTGTTCAAGTTCTTTTTATGAGTTAAATCAAGCAAATTTACGTTTAGAACTGAAATAGTTGCTCGTAATTAATTTCTCTTCTAGATATAAAGATTTCTTACTGGTAACCTGTAGACAAAGTATGGTGTGATCAGCTTATAAAAGACGCCAGCATGCCCGATGTCGCCAGAAACACTGACTACACAACTTTAAAAATCTTATTTATTAACTGACTTTACACGACTAAATAAATGACATTAATTACTTTTACTCTTTGTTGTTAATTTCTTAAAATCACAATAATTATTAATTACACTAATTAACCATTCTCTTTTATCAGTACTAAGTTCTCTTAGTTTCCTTTTCTAGTAATACGCCCTTTGAGTATATCGCACCCTGAGGATAATACTGTTGTAACTTCCAAAATGACTTTTTTGGGAAATTGAAATTTAAAGTTTGAAACACTAGCATTTTATACAGTTTGAATTTAATGCAAATTAGACCATACCAAATTTTTCGTCATACCCTTAGCTTCATTATTAATTATGTTCAACCTCAAAAAAATACACGCAGTACCCTGTGGGGGGGAATTTTCAAAAGAGGTTGGAAGTTACAACAGTTTATAGAAAATGAAATTCAATGGGTAGAAGTTGCAACAGTATTCAAAAAATTATTACAACTGTGTTCCCCAATTATTATCAGTATGTGGAAGTTGCTGCTTCTAAATGCTCAACTTTACAACAGTATTCCAAAATAATGATAACTTTAGTGGGAGTTATAGCAGTATCTTTCTAACTTTATCCCATTCAAACAAAATGATCCCAACAAATTTTATAAAAATTGTCATTATAATTAATAGTTTTCAATTCTTTTTAAATTAAAAAATCATTACAGTTATTTGTACAAATAAAAAAACATCTACCGAATATTTTCTTTACCCTTTCCACCATTCTTCTTCAATTTTACAGTTTTTTCTTTTGTACTCTTGATTAGCGCTGTCTTTTTGGAAATTTTGGCTGGTATCTCCTCCACAGACGTTTCTTCCATCACCTTGAGAGATTTGAAATAATTATGATGTACGGGTGGAATAATATTGAGCAAGGATAGCAAATCTTGCTTTTTTAATTTACTAATGCCTTTGAGATCTCCATACGCCAATTTAACTGGTGAAAAAAAGTCTTGGCTTAGTAATGGTGGGCTTTTCCCAGAACCATGACGTGTTCGTTTTTGATTTTGTGGAATGCCGAGGGTAAAGTCCATGTCGATCGAATCTGATGACCCCCATTCAACTTTGTATTGAATCTTCAGACCACCGTCTTCTTGACGGATAAGTTTAATTTGCTTTGCTTCTTACCAGGGTATATTCGTCTGATTATTACATTGCAGGCACGTTTGCAATGATTTAAAGTCCAGAAATTCCAAAAAGTTCATTTCCTCTACCTTATACGGTTTTCCATTAATTTTTGCACTTTGAATAATTCCCACAAATTGACTCGGTGTGTAGATAGGATTTGTTTTTCTTATCCTATTCATCTTCTTCTCTATAACCGAATGCATGCTATCACCAGCATTTTGAGTGTGACCAATGGTTAAATAATTGTGAGTTATACTTTCGAGCTTCAAATTGTTGGCAGTAGCATTGAGAAGAGTATGCATGTACATATAAAGTAAAAACTGATTTTTGTTTTGAGCACAACAGTTGTTGGAGTAAAAAATCAGGTGTTTAACATTCTGACATTCGCTGTGTATAAATTTATAGACGCAACTCGATACTTCAGTGGCCCCTTTTCCTCCATTTTTTTCCGTCCAAACGTAACAGAAACCTTCCTTCGCAATATTATCATAAATTGTAAAATTGTACGTATTTAATCGGCGTTTATAATAAAACGATGAAACTTCACCTGATGGGAGGGACACAATAGCCTGCATGTTGTAATCACAGATACGATAATCTACCAAATTGCTCCTTGCCAACTCAAGATCAGTAGATTTCTGCTCTCTGGCCATTACTTTACTTTCTGTATGTTTATCATACTCATCTTTCTTCTTCAGCTTTTCATTTTCTGTGAGGTTGGTATACTCATGACAAATAGCGCATTGATCTTTACGAGGAATGAAGAAGCCGATATTAAATTCATTATTGAAAATTTCGCGATATTTGAACTCCTTTACTGGAATTTTATTTTCGGAGTGACACTTTTCTACAAAAAGGCGATACATTTCTGCTAACCTCTATGATCCATCGATAAAATCTCGACGAGTTTGTGCTCGTAAATAATGCGATTTGATGGTAGGAAATGATTGAATGTGATTGCGAACATCGTCCAATTGTTCATCTGTAAAGAACTGACTTTTTATTTTTCCTCGGCCATCTTCATTAATGACTCCTCCCGAATCGACTTTCATTCTAGCAGTATAAACGTACTGATCGCTAATACCAAAAGTATTTAGGAAGAAGGTTTTACACACTTCAACATCAATTGGATAATCATCGATGCGCATATAATAGCCAAGGTTAGGTTTTCGTTTCTGTTGACTGTGATGAGAACATGGCTTCTCTTCGGTATGCTTTACTAAAAAGTATCGTTGCTTCTGCAAATCACCTAATGCCCAAAAATACTGATACAATTCCATACGTTGAGCAGCTGAAATACAATTTGTACATTTCAATCTGCATCTTTCAGTACAAGGTTCCTTTAAACGGCGTTCAGGAATAACTTTTTTCGACTTCTTGCTAATGTAGGATTCTCCAAAATTTCGTTGAATCTTGTTACGAGTTACAGCCCATTTTGACACAATCCGCTGCCGCTTCCGAGATTTTTTAGGAGATACTGATGTCTGTGAGATAAACATAAAATAATTACGTTAACAAGACTAATCGATAAGGGCCTAGTGGTTTGGTTATAAGAGCCAAATGAATTTTTTAATTTGCTCCAGAGGATGCAATTTCAAACTTATAGACATGAAACTTACAATAGCAAAAATGCAAAAATTTATTCAATGGTATTAAGTAATACTTCGAGTTCCATAATAATATATCCTTACTTACTTCACATTCATTTAAATTCTGATTGGCAACTGTATTCGAATTGTTTTCATTTTGTTGCTCATTATTTCGATCATTAGTATCACTAATTTCGCCAAAACTATGCTCAATAGACACAGTATCACCCGGAACCCAAGTTGGATCTCTTTCTTCGTTATCGCCTTGACTGCTTACTTCCGATTGATTCACCTCCGAAATATGGTTGATATTCAGATTTAGTGATTAACGGTATCCGAAGACTTTTCAGATGAATTGTTAATTAAAAACACAATCATTTTAAACCTACCTGATGGTGAGTGATATCTGTGTCATCGTTTTCAGGCAACAAGTTGTAATCAAGTTTTTGAACACTGCCACTTCGTTGAAGCACATCAGTTTCAAGTCGTTGAGGCAAATTATCCAATTGGATAATATTATTGGTATCAACAAAGGTGTATTCAATATACTCATTATCGTTAAGGTTACGAATATCATCCAGAGTAACTTCTAAGGAAGGGTTTCTATCCGGAATTTGATAAGTAGTAATATTATCATCTTGTTCAGAAATCAAAGTGCTCAATTTGTCTTTAGTATCACCGTCCTATTTGTAGATAATGCGTTAATAATGAAGCTGAATTCAGTAAATTTATGGTAATTAGGTACATAAATACGACTTACCGGTACTTTCAAAACTTTAATAGCTTTACCGCAGTTTGAAGTATGTAACATACACAATGCTCTCGAACGGAAACATTTATTACATTTAGAGCACTTCATAATGCAAATACATTAATTAATCGTTATTCACATTTTCAACCATTATTATAATAACAAATGATCAGATAATCATTAATCAAAATTATGGAGTTTAGCTTTGTATTCTAAAATTATTGATAAGCTTGATTGATGAATATTGGGAAAACTGTTGTATGTTACACACAACTATATGAATAAAGGCTTTTAATTAAGGAATACTGACGTATGTTACATACAACTTTACGGATAAACGCTTTTAATTAAGGAATATTGACGTATGTTACATACAACAATATATAAAGCTTAATAATATTTTGAAATACTGATGCATGTAACATACTGCAGTATTCTCCGAAAAATATGACTAAAATCACGCTTGCGGAATACTGTTTTTCATCAATTATCTCAGTAAGTTATCAAGGTAGAAGTTATTTCAATATTCCATCGGATTCCTCGTGAAAAATTATATAAGAATCAGTCAAAATGTCAAAATCGTCATTTTGGAAGTTACAACAGTATTATCCTCAGGGTGCGATATATTATTTCATATGGAGAGCTGATTCAAGAAGTTCCGTTTTTCAACAATAGTAAGCGTTTTTGGGGAATGAAATGACTTCATTTGTTTGCGAGTATATCTATATATAATTCATATATATAGATATACTCGCATGTAAAAGTCATTTCATTCTCTGAAAGCGCTATCTATGTCAGAAAGTAACTACGTATAGAAAATGTATGCGAATATGAAATAATACATACTCCAAGAATACACCTTTGAGTTCAACTCTAACATTAATCATTAATGTTGCGTTAATCAATAATGAATAAAGCTAATGGCATTGGCTTTGGCTAATTAGTAATTAAACCTAAACTGTAAAAGTGTATTAGTGAAGGTAGAAACAATACACCTAGGGTCTGAACTCTGGAGTCTGGAGTCTCTCTTACACTTTGTATGAGTAAATCTGAGAAACTTCTTCATAATATTATTATTGAAGAATTATTTTCTAAATAAAATATTTAACTTCAGTTGTAACTATGACAATGGTTTCAAATCTGGAAGAATTTGTCAGCCATGTGGAAAGCTACACTATAAACGGTAATGTTATTTTTTCCAACTGTTTATTGGTAGAGTGAATCTTGCATTAAATTGTTACAGTTGTACAATGTATAGAATTTTTATTCCAGGAAAGTTTACCGAATTGTGCGAAATGCTGAACAAATCGCATGAGCTACTTATGAGCGAGTTGGATAATCTTGATTCTTTGTTGGAGTCGTTCAACTTGGAAAATCATTCCATGGCGATATTAGCAATATTATACGTAAAATTATCTTCCGTCCGTAATATTGCCCAACCAATCACTCTATTTTCTCAGCTTACCGATTTTGCTATTAATGCTGATGCAAATCAGATTCAAAACGTTCCTGAAACTTGTATGTATTTATTTTTCGTGTGTACAAGTTATTTATATTCATCACAATACGGAATAATGTTGAAATTTTCTTATAGTTGCTGATTTGTTTCATTTGTATACCAAAACTATAATTGAGATGAGGAAGCCAGAATCTGGTATTTATACTCTTGAAAGAGCTATTGCGAAACTGCAAGAACATCCAGCTCAGTTGTCTACACTTCATGCCGATTTTTGTCAGCTCTGTTTATTGAGTAAAAATTTCAAACCTGCGATGCCAATTTTGGACAATAATATTACTTCAATTTCTAAGGAAGTAAGTATTTAACGCTTGATCACAATTTATTCTGCAATATTGTATATTAAAATTATGTTGTTTGTTTTTGTAGGGAAATAACTCATTTGATACAAAAAGTTTTCTATTGTATTATTATTACGGTGGAATGATATATACTGCAGTAAAAAATTTTGATCGAGCTTTATATTTTTATGAAATCGTTATTA
Source organism: Ericerus pela (assembly GCA_011428145.1). Lineage (NCBI taxonomy): Eukaryota > Metazoa > Arthropoda > Insecta > Hemiptera > Coccidae > Ericerus > Ericerus pela. The sequence goes on from WOFM01001335.1 coordinate 16,821, forward strand.
CTACTCCGGCTATGACAGTTTCTCATATTATGTTAGAAGCTTACAAAAAATTTGTGTTAGTTTCGTTATTGTTAAATGGAAAGGTAAGTATTAAAATTTTTATGTAGATTTTAGAAAGAGTCATTGTGTTCAGTTTATCGATATGTGGTTTTCACGTTTAGATTATGAATGTACCAAAACACACATCTCAAATATTGGGCCGTTTCATTAGACCGTTAAGTCAGGCTTATAACGACCTCGCGATTGCATATCAAACGAGCAATTATGAGGAAGTCAGAAACTGTATTAGAAAATACTCGGACACTTTGAATCGGTAATTTTTTGTCCCTTTATTATTTCTTTTTGGTAACTTTTCTGTCTGTTCTTCTCCATAATACGGCATCATTTTAGAGACAAAAATATGGGTTTGGCGAAACAAGTTCTCGGTTCTTTGTATAAACGGAATATTCAGCGGTTGACTAAGACTTTCCTTACCCTATCACTTGTAGATGTAGCACACAGAGCCAAATTGGAAAGCGTTGAACAAGTGGAATCGTATATTATAGATATGGTTTGTTATTATATTAAATTTTGTTGCGTAGTTTTTTTGAATTTAATTAATAACTAGAAATAATTTACTAATTTTCTGTCTAGATTGAAAGTAATAAAATATTTGCCAGTATCAATGTAAAAGATGGTATGGTAATTTTTCATGATGATCCTGAGAAATATAATAATCCTAAAGTTTTAGAAGAGATCGAACGACAGGTAAGCATACATTGATACATTGGTATTAATTTTTCTTCGTATTCTTTTATTGTTGTTTATTATTAGATACTGTAAATTATTTATATTTTCTAAAGATTGAAAGCTGTGTCAAGATTGATCAACAAATCAGAGGTATGGAAGAAGCCGTTGAATTGAACACAAATTACATAAAAAAAGTCAACATCGCTCCGGAAGATGATTTGAGTAATCAAAAGTTAGGTTCTAATTTTTCTGTATGAAACATGTCCAAGTTTTTATATTTTTGAAGATCTGTGTTCCTCTAACATTACTTTCAGTTTGTTAAGAATTAGATTTATTATTTTAATAGATTTTTTGAGTAAATAAGTTACAAGGTTTTTGACTGATTAATGTTCTGATCTATAAATTTAAATCCAGAAATTACGTTTTTGACCATTATTGAACATGAAATAATATTTATTAATAATAACTAGTAAAAATAACATTACTATTAGATGCACTTCATCATTGAAGAGAATGTGAACTTTTTCTTGTTTGCACTCATGAAAAAAATCCTAAAATTCAATGCTGAAAGGATATTCTTTGAAATTTTGTGCTCTGAAACATAAAAAAAATTGAATTTAAGAAGAAATACCATAATGTATTAATTACAACTACCCATCTTTCTTCGAAGGTTTTCTTTCTTGTTTAAAAAATTATTCCTAAAATGTTATAAAGCAATGCCATTTTTTCGATTTTGTAGATCATGAATTAAATACAAATTAGCTCTGTAGAATTCATCTGAAATAAATTTACGGAAAATTCAGCATATATGACGCAAAGACCTTCGTAAAAATTAAAGTTAAACGTATATACAAGGCATGAAAAACATTGAAACCAGGAAGTATCTTGGAATACCTTTTTTTCTTTTAAAAATCTAGAACATTTTAATTATAATTGTAAAACAAACGGGTGTCTGTTTATAATTTAAATTTTTTACCGTATTCGATAAGTTTTTGATGCGTAAACATCTTAGCTCTAGGTAGGGGCGACGCAAAATTTACGAGCATCAGATCATCGTAAGATTACTGTGTGGTTGTGTGCGTGTCCCTTATCAATTGAAGTTGAAGGCAACATTTAAATTTTGAAACAAACCTCTTATATATCATTCAATGATTACTAAGCATCTACTTAAGCTAGAGAGCTGGAGTTGATATTGCTGGAAAGAGAAGAAAATTTACAAAATTTCCATATAATTTACTAATTGTTTTTACCAATATTTTTTGGATTCTAGAAACTTCTCATCTTACACTTGATGATTTCTCAACCTATATTTAAGGTAGAGAGCTAAGGTTAGTCACTGGAAAGAGGAAAAAATTTGAATAAATTTACTATCCATATGATTTTTTTATCATCTTTGGCAGTTCGAAAATAAAGAAACAAAATAAAGTAAAATTGAAGGAAAATTTGTCATTTGTGAAATTTAGAAACATGTCCTCTTTCACTCAGTTATTTCTCAGCCACTATTTCAATTAGCAAGCTAAGGTTGGTATCAATGAAAAGAATTACTATCATCTTTAGCAGTTTAAAAACAAACGAAATGAAAAACCCCAAAGTAATGGAAAATTTGTCTTTTTAGTGGGCTATTGTTTAATGTGAAATATTTAGTTTATATATTACGATCTTTCATGAGTATAGCAATGGGCACTACTGTATTTTTTTTTATATTTATTAATTTTTATTTAAAAGGGACCAAAAATGTTCAAACATAAAAGTTTTTCAGTTTCTTTCTAGTGAGAAAAATTGGAAAATTTCGCTAATTTTGTTTTTACAAACTTTGACACTTAATGTGGTGTATTTTGTGTAAATATGTATACTGAACAAGTTCCCCGGCTCCTTTTTTCTTAGCTCATAACTGGTGATGTACAACAATCTCAAATAATTAAATTGAACAAGGATCAGACGTTTTCGTTTACAGTAATAATAAAGATACTAGAGATGAATGTATCTCCTGACATCTATTATATTATTGTTTTCATAATTCGTTCTTAGTGCTTCGTATGAAATGAAATGTTTTGTAGAATAGTTTGTATCTTTAATTTGAACGAAAAAATCGAAAAGCTAAGAATCTGTGCTACTAAAAAAGCTGTATTGTTGAAAACCCGAATTAATTTGCTGAAGGACTAGAAAAATGAAACTTTTTCCAGGCTAACTTGAAAAAAAAAAGTTTATGGTGCAAGTGAAACTATACTAGTTCCCTAGATATCATCATTTGAAGACTTTTAATTCTTTTAATGTTCGAAGAAGCGGGGTTCATGATTCTCAATTATTTTACATGGAAAAAGTGATGCATCTCTTATTCCTATTAAGTGATCTCATTCTCATAAACACCAGAAGAAGAGCAAGCGACGTGGTGCTCGCTCAGCAAGAAGACGTTTGTTGTCAAGCTCTTCAAGTTCAAGTTCCAGTTTTTCCAGCTCATCAAATTTGTTAAGGAGTCAGTCTCCGACCCAAAAAGATAAAGCGATGGTTTTAAAAACCAAATTTAAATTTACCAAGTGTATATATATTAATAAGCACAAACAGAAATGAAATTTGTTTCCTTAATGATACTGGAAATACTAATTACTTTGTGTCAGATCTCAAATTCATGAAAAATATCCAGAAGTTTAAGAAACTGAAAATTATTTCTTGTTCGAATAAAAATGAAGTAGCGAATATTCTTGTAACACATAAAAAATCTATTTTTGTAAAAGATATTAGTGGTAATCAGATTGAATTCAAAAATTTTAACGATTTGAAAGAAATGAGTGAAAATTTATTTTTATTACATAAAATAACAAAACTTGGTTATAATGCAGTATATACAGATACTATATGTAAAATTATAAACAAGAAAACTGGTGAAATTATCTTGTGTGGAAATAAATATTAGAATTATTGGGTATTAGATTTGAAAATTTGTAATCATGAAACTGTTTATGTGACAAAACAAAAAGAAACTATCAGTCAGAAACCTGTGAATAGTGAACTTATGTGTGCTCAAATTCACATTGTATGGTCAGAGTCTGAAAATGAAGTTGTTAGTCAAAATAACAATCATGATCATGATTATAATTCCATTCAAGGGTATACAATTATTCAAAAACTCGACGATGAAGGTCTAGAGGAATTTCTAGATATTGGCGCTAATATTACAATTGATGAGTTAAAGAAAGTAGATGGGTTCAATAAAGAAAGTATTTGTAAAAAGTTAGGTTTTCTATATTATGTAAGACTTGGACATGTGTCAGTCGCATATTTAGAATAAGTTAAGCAAACCTTTAAGTTTCTCAAAAATATTAATTTTGCTGAAGAAATTAAAGATTGCGAAGCTTGCAATTTAGCCAAAATTACAAAATGTCCTCATAAAACTATGTGTGATATAACATCAAAACCATTGGTAAGATGACACTGATTTAATGGGTCCAATAAAACCAGTAGGAGTTTGGCAGAAAAGATCTTACATTTTAACTTTTACTGATGATTTTTTGAGATATACTGTTATGTTCAGTATCAGAGATGAAACCTGTGGGGCAGAAACATTTACGGAATATCTAAAAGTAATAAGAGCAAATCTTACTGACAGTTCAGCTAAAATTAATTACTTACGTATCAACGGTGGTTGAGAATACTTACGTGTGTCTATGAAGAAAATTATTGCAAATGAGGGTATCATTGTCAAGCCATGTTCTTCTGATACTCCTCAAATAAATGCCATTGTAAAAAGAGTAAATCAGACTCTACTCATGAAAGTTTAAGCTCTTTGGGAGCTTGTGTTAAACCAGTTTGTCCATATTCATAATAGGTTACCACATAAAAAGTTGGGATTTAAAACTCCATATGAGTTACTTCGGAATAAAGTTCCTACGATTAAGCATATTCATCAATTTGGCTGTGTGGCATACCCAAAAATACCTTATGAAAAACAAACTTTAAGAAACTGAGAAGCCTGTGGAGAATTGTGTATTCTCATTGGATGTAATACTGAATGGTGGCAACTTTTAAATCCAACAACAGGTAAATTACATAGAAGTAGTGATGTTGAATTTTCCAAATCTGTTATGTTGACAGACAAATTTCTGTTAGATCATTTTAAGAAAAATCGTTTTTCTACTTTTGATGCTAATCCTTGGGACGATAATGAACAAGTCCCGGAAGTTAACTTTGTAGGAGGTATTTCGAACAATTATTTGTAAGATAAAAATAGTTCTAATAAACATAATTTAGAAGAAGAAATTATCTATGCATCCAAAAATAAGAAAGTCGAATTCAGTAACACAATTTTTAGTAAGTTTAAAATTGAAAATGATCTAAAAGTAATTAATCCTAAAGACAAACTTAATTTAATTGAAAAGAAATATTTTTCTATAATGTGTAAATTAAATAAAGGACCTGAAAATTTAAGTGATGTGCTAAAAAGTAAAAATAAATCTGAATGGTTAAAAGCTATTGATAAAGAAATAAAATCACTAAAAGACAATGATACTTGGGATTATGTAAAAAGACCTAAGTATACTAAAACTAGCAAATAAATTAAAATGGGATGTTATTCAAACTGACATTGATGTAACATTTTTTAATGATGAACTTGAAAAGGATATCTTACTGGAAATTCCTGTTGGTGTCAATAAAACTTACAAGTTCAAACGTACTTACTTATGTAAAATTAATGAAATTATTATATAGTCTCTGAGTTAGTCCCAAAATATGGTATGTTTGTTTTAAGAAAGCCATGTCACACATGAGATTCATTGTCCATGAAGGTCAAGCTAATATTTATTATTTGGAAAAGAATTCTACCTTTTTGATAATTGTTGCATGTGTTGATGATATTCTTATTACCAGAAATAATAATGACAAAATTTTAGAAACTCAATGTCGTCTAAATAGAGTTTAAACTTAAAATTATAGGTGAACTTAAAAAGTATTTAGGAATTGAAATTAATCGAAATAAGCAACAAAGTAAAATGTGGGACAAATTAAACAGTTTTGTTGGGAAAGATTTTGCCAAATAATTTTTTATAGAAAATAGTTTTGAATTTTGCTAGGTGCAAATTTTACAGCAGAGGGGGAATTTTGTTGAGGCAAATTTTGTTAGGGGGTAAATGACACTGCCAGGGGGCCGTCCCCCTCGAGCTACACCCCTGCACCAACTAATACAAGAGTGATAAGGACTCATAAAATTTTCAATTTTTTAATTTTAAAGGAACTGATCATACTTATAGGTCATGTTCTGGGGAATGAGAGTCATTGGAAATTATAAAAAATATAACTGTCTTATCACAGGATGAAAACAGGACAATGTATTTTTCCATAAGAAGAGAAAAGAGTTTGAATTAATTTTCTGAGAATGGGAAAGACTTTAATATGGATGATCACTAATTACCAGAGGATAATCTTGAAATCATACCCAAATGTAACAATAAAAACTCATTTTTAAAAGAAATTTTCGCATTAAAAGATCAATTTTTATCCATTATCTTATGTTTGGTGAATTACCACTTCGCTACCAGAGTGCGTATCTTTTGCCTCCACTTTTCAATCGAAAGTTGGTGACTAAAATTAAATTTTTTATAATGCAGATGAGGATCATGTCTACGGCAGGGTGGTTTTGGGTGTTCAACCATTATTGTTTCTGAGTAAAAAAGCTTGGTAAATTGTTTTCTCCATTAGTAACTCCCTTTCCCCATACTAGAATCCAACATAAGACACTGATGCTGATAAATTTTTGACGTTCATTTCGCAGACCGCGGGCCTTCTTTAAAAATGTATTTTGGCCCATAGGTATAAAATAGTTGAAGACCATTGTTTCAAACTAATCCATTATGTCCATGTTGTTTCAATTACATCTGTGTAATTTTTGCAACCCAATGAAGAATAATTTCAATTTTACAGTTGATTACAAGTTTCCCTAATGAATGACGAAGAATTCGGTTGAAGAACAAGGATAAATTTAAGACTATAAAAAATAATCATGAATAAATTTTAAAACAAATTCTTAGATTTATTAAACACCGTATTCATCACAATATTGCAATGGTAACAATCGCTGACGCTAGAGAATAATACTGAAAAACATTAATTTAGTTTGATTTTTTCTCGAGTTTTATATCCAGGAGATTGCATTTCAGTGAGCCTTGATAGTGTTCTATCAAAGGCAAATATTTCTTCGTCCCCGGTAAAAATGGAAGAAGCCGCATTTTCCTAGAAATCAAAAAAATTATACATTAGGTACAGCACATGTTTGCAGTAAACGAGAACAAGAATAATTATATGGTCTAGTAACGTATTATTAAATACTGTCAGTATAATTTTACGAGTTTAAGTTCGTCAATAAAAATTAAAAAGAATAAATAAAAGCTTGTGAAATTAGAGGAAAAAAATTAGCATGTAGAATCAGAGTTTTACTTCGCCATGATGTATATTTAAATCATCCATTAATATTCTGGCTTCATCTTTTTCATGATAAGAGCTATCCTTAAGAAATAGCTCTTGAATTGGAACTTCAGCACTGGCGATTAAATTAACCTGAAAAATTACTTTTAGTCATTAATTTTCAGTTACATCAATTTTTCTAAAAATACAAGAAATTAATTCTTACGTTATTATCATACAGGGTGTCAATTAAAATGATAAATCTTCGCGCTTGAGAACGATACCTCAAACTTAATTGCGGAATATCCCTGATGAAAATTGTGTGAAAAACTTGACATAATTGAAGGTAATCACTGGCTCCCAAGGGCTTGAAAATATTAGAATAAATCATTTAAAAAGATTTAAGAACAAACAAAATACATAAAAAACCAGAAATAAACACTCACTCGATCACATAATTCTGAAAATGATGAATTAAGAACTTGACCGCAGGATTTTTGAAATGTTACATTTCTACCCATAAAAGTTAATGTTTTAGGTCTGACGATATCATTTTCCAAAGAACTCAGATACTTGAAGATGTTATCGAGATGGGTATTTGCATCACAAGAACTTTTCCTGGAGGCGGAACCAATTAACTTCATGGAGTGTAAGGTTACAGCGAAACATTAGAGTAAAAAATAATCTTACACGAAGAAATTGGAGCCTTTATCATCCAGATTTCTGACTCGATAATCGATCTCCGAATTTAGGTCAATAACTTCACAATGAGCTTTTAGTATTGGTATGAAGGGAAGGAAGTTCGATCTTTGCAGACCGTTCTTATACAAATCATCCGGTGGTCTATTACTTGTAGCCACAACAACTACGCCGTTATCGAAGAGTTCAGTGAATAATCGTTTCAGTATCATTGCATCCCCAATATCGGTAACCTACCATTGATACACTGAAATATTAACTTTTTGAAACAATTAATATGAAAACAACGTAATATCACAAATTTAGAAATTTTAATGAGCATATAATTATCTGGCAATCACAAACCTGAAACTCATCAAAACATAATAACCATATTTTTGCGCTAATCAATCGAGCAACAGGCCCAATTGGATCGTAGGGAACTGGTTTTGTTGACTTTTCCTTTCTCGTGACAGTTTTTTTCAGCTCATGAATCCTAGAATGTACTTCCAACATGAATTCATTGAAATGAACCCGACGTTTTTCTTTCATCTACATGAATCATAAAAATATATGTAAGAACACTTTTTTAAGATTGCGATACACAACTTAATCTTCAAATTACCTGACAACAATTGAAAAGCAAATCCATGAGCATTGTTTTCCCACTGCCAACCGATCCATGTAAGTAAAGCCCTTTAGGAACATTATATGTCAATTTAAAAGGAAGAAATTTTAAGAAACCTTTTCGGGGAGGTTCATAACCTTTTAGATCATTATACACTCTTTGCAATTGTTGAACAACTTTTCTCTGGCATTCATCATTTGTTAATTTACCTTCAGCAATTTTTGAATCATATATGCTCAGAGGACACACGGAAATAGATTTGGTGTGACACAAATTTCGACTAGTTATACTATTAATGTGAAAGTGACTTAGGAAGTTGCTACAAACACTAAAAATACGTTGAGAATTCATTTTCATCATTTTTTTATATTTCAAATTAACAACATAATTAACAACTCACTATCAGTTAAAGTAGTGGAAGTAAGGAAAAATCTTGGAAATTAGTAAAATGGAAACTAAAATAAATATGGACGTAGAAGAGTCCGTAAGGTTCCTTAATCCTTACTTCACTATTCATTAGTTTCGTCATTACACACGATTTATTGACTAGTCATTAGTCGTTACTTTGTAAGTTTTATATCTTGATTCTTTTTCTTATTTTTATCAGTTTTTGTCTTATCAGCGCTTTGACCTTCCAGCTTCAGGATGTATTATTATTGTGAAGAAATTCGATGTTTCAACGGACCGAATGACGATAAATATTGACGACCGATAGAAAATTGATTGAGAATAAATAATTAACAATATTTTACTTTAGAAAGAAACCTTTTATTAGAAACAGAATCAAATCATTATCATATTAATAATCAATCAAAACCAAAACTCAAAAGCATTCGTCTACATAAGTCATAGAACGTAACGACACCACATAGATTGGCAACTCAGAACAAAAACAAAAGAATCAAAAGAATGAATCACAGTGAACGTATATATGTTCAGTCTTCTGTCGCTCCCTTCTCATTGGTTGTAGTCGAAGAGCGGAAACTAATGACTAAATTAAACTTGAACGTTGTTGTAACGGAAATCCCACCTTCACTCGTTCTTCATCATCATCATCACGATCACTATATATATGTCATGCGTACACTCTCGTCACGAAGTGCTTTCCCCCTACTACTTTCAATCGTACATTGCTGTTGCTTCGCCTTTTCATATTTCATTTTGTAATGTGTTATTCATTCGTGTAATAAACCTCTAAATTAACGCAAGTCTCAAGTTCTTTCGATCCTCGTTCTATGCGCCTCACATCATGGTAGCCATCGCTGCGGTAGAACTATGAGGAGAGACTTAGAAAATTAAACAAATGAAATAATTTTTTTTTTGAATACATTTACTGTTGCGCGAAAATCTTTTCATGTTTTCTGTTGAATTATACAAAATAATTACCGGTTTGTTTTCGAGAAGTTTAACTCGAAATATAATACATTTTTAATTTTTGAAAAATTCAAAATTAATTAAAAATTTGAAGCTGAAGTTCCCGACTTAATAACGGCCGATCCTGAAGTCATCGAACGCTAAATTCAGGAAGGACCGCCAAAAAGATCGAGTGAACAGCCCAAGGAAACCTGCTCCCGTCGTTGAGGACTCATCGCAGATCCACACATCGAGGACCCAATTTTTCGGCCAACTCCAAACCAAATTTAAGCAGGTAGTACAACGGTAGACAGCAGAGTGCAGAAAACTAGGATTATTCGTCAGCGCAACAGAAGAAAGTAAAGTAAAATAATTTTTCATTTTTTTTTTGTAAAGGTAATATTTGTTGAGGCTAATTATTTTTCGTGTTTGCATAATTCTGTTTTTGAACTGAGTCTGAAAAAAGAAAATTAAGTAATAATTAAATTTTTATGCCCCCGATAATAAGTTTGTGTGAAGGAAAATTAGGTGAATATAATATTGAAAAGGAAGAATTGAAAGAATTGATTAATAAATTTGAAGGTGAAAGAGTTATAGATATAAAAATTGAAACTTACGATTTACCTTACGTCACATATTTTACAGGGGAAATAGTATTGGAGTCCTTTGTAGTAGATATATCCGGAAGAATAGAAAACATTAGTAGTCTAAAATACATTAGAATTGTGGAATCTTCAGTAAACTATTTTTCAAATAGAATCTATAGTTCAGAAAAATCAAAGGAAAGATTTATGAATGGATTTTTTAACTAATAAATAACAAAAAGAAACTGGAAGATATCGAAGGAAATAAAGTTGAAAAAAGTGAAAAGGAAAATTTAATAAATAAAATTGAAAAAGAAAAAATTGAAAATAAAAAATACACACCGATTTGTAATAAAGAAAATAATTTGTTAGGTTTTGATAAAATAGAAGAAGAAATGGCATCCCCGAACAAAATTAAACCTATCCAAGCTCCACTCGGAAAAGTTTTTAATGGGAAATATTATTTGGATTGGCGTAGAATGATTATATCTGCCATCCGAGGTGCGGGATATTACGACATCTTTGGGGAACACGAATTTTTACAATCGTATATAAATAATATTGATGATTTAAATTTTCGGCCAGATAAAAATATGATCAACTACTGTAAAATGCAGGATAACGCCAAAGCGTTTGTTTTAGAGAGAGTATCTAATGACATAACAAAACAAATACGAGATTGTAATACAGCAATTCATATGCTTAAAAAATTAGATAATATTTATGGCACAAAAACTTCCGTCACTGCTAATATAGCAAAGGCAAAATGGATGGAATTCAGATTTCAGCCTGGAGGAAATATGAAGGGATTCTTAAAAAAATGGGATGAACTAGTAACTGACGTAAGAGATAGTGGTAAAGAAGTTACGGAATCAGAGGAATTGGAAAATTTGCAATTGGCCTTATGTTACGAACAAGCAATTGCAAAAATACAATACGAAAATTTACCTTCAAATGAAAAAAATTTAGACAATTTTAAGAGAATATTAAGGGAAGACTCTGATCAGAAATTCAGAGATCAAACTTTGAAAAAACAAAATGGTAATAATAACCAAGCCAATAATAGTTATAGAAATAATAATAATAATTACAATAGGAATAATTACAGGGGAAGATATAACAATTTTAGAGGTAGAAATAATTATAGAGGAAACGGAAATGGTCGAAATGGTTACACAAATGGTAACCGAAATAATTTTAATGGTAATAATGGCAATTTTAATAATAATGGTAATGGTATCAATAATGAACCAAATCAAAACCAAAATAATAATTCGAATAGTAATGGAAATAATGGTAATGGAAATTATAGAGGAAATGGTTATAGAGGTAAATCGAATTATAGAGGTAATAATTACAGAGGAAACAACAATAGAGGTAATAATAGAAATTATTACCAAAATAGTCCGAAATGTTACAGATGTGGGCAGTTAGGTCATATAGCGCAGAACTGTGGTAATAATAATCAAATGGAAAATAATAACAATAATAATTTTAATAATAGTCAAGGGAATTATCCCCCAAAAACAAATACATCTCAAACAAATACTAATAAAAAAGACAGTTCGGAACAGCAAGTGAAGATGTCTTGTATGGTTAAAAAATTCAACAAAAATAATAATGAATGGTTGTTGAATAAATTGATCAATAATAATAAACATAATAATAACGAAAATTACGATATATTAAATCACAGAGCAATATTGGATGGAGCTGCGGAGGTGCATTTGACATCTGACTTAAATAAATTAGTAGATGTTAAAAAATTTGTAACTCCAGTCAAATTGCAATGTGCAGGTAAAAATACTTTTTTGTATGCTACCCATACGGGGAGAATGGTGATCAAAGTCGAAAATTCCAGCAAAATTCAATCATTGATAGAGTTAAATGATGTTCATTATGTGCCGGATCTAAATTTAGATATTATTTCAGCCATAAAGATTACGAACACTGGTATGATCAATATAGATCAACAAAAGGATATAGCAAACATATATTTTATTGAAAATGCTGAAATAATCATGACAGCAAAAAAAGAAGAGGGAATTTTTTATATATATTATAATATCGAAAATAAAAATAAAAATTCAAATAATACTATAGATAATAATGAAAATAATATAATATGTGCCCCCGTCACTCAGAATATAGATGATGAATGGGATGATTTCACTGTAGAATTGGAAATTCAGGAGGATGATACTAATAATGAGTCACCTGAGGGGGGTATAGAAAAAGAAATAATAGATCAAAATAATGAAATTGAGGAAATACCCCAAAAATCACAAATAAATAATAATATTAATAAAAAAATAATAATACATAGGAGACTTGACACTTAAATGCCAGATATCTGCAAAAGTTAAAAACTTTAGCGGTAGGCATTCCTGAAAATATAAATTTTAGAGATGAGGATTTTGTTAATTGCCAAATATGTTGCATTGCTAATAATTCAAGATTGGGTCACAATAGTGTTAGAAATAAGCCAACTCGAAAATTAGAAATAACGTCCTCAGATATTATGGGTCCGTTCACGCCCTCAGTGGCAAATCAAAAATATATATTAACCTTTATAGATCATTTCTCCAAATATACGTTTGTCATGCCCATAGTTAGCAAAAGTCAAGTCACAAATGAATTTAAAAATATTATAGTATCTATGAAAAACAAATTTCCTGAATACCCCATTGGGACCATTAGGTGTGATAATGCCAAGGAATATACGGATACTAAAATATTAAATTACTGTAATGAAGTTGGCATAACAATTGATTATGTGGTGCCATATTCTCCGGAATTAAATGGTGTTGCCGAAAGGCAAAATCAAACTTTAATGAGGAGAGTACGGGCCATGCTAATAGATGCCAACCTCGACATAAAATATTGGTCCTATGCTGTAGTAACAGCAGCATATTTAATAAATAGATCCCCCACAAAAGCGAATGAAGGATATAAAACACCCTACGAACTATTTTATGGAATAAAACCAAATCTTAAAAATCTTAAAGTCTTTGGAGCACTGACTTACAGGCACATTCCTGTAGAAGTCAGAAAACAAAATGCCACAAAAGCCAAAGCAAAACAAAAAAACAAAATTGACCCGAAACTAGCACATAGAGCTGAAAAAAATATAATGATGGGTTATACAAATACGGGATACTGCCTTAAAGACCCCTATAATACAAAATCATATATCTCATGTGATGTTAAGGTAGACGAAACTCAAAATATTAAATCATTATTAATAAATAATAAACCATTAATGATAAAATCGTCAGATTACGAATATGATTTAGGAATAACTAACCCTGTAGTCATGAACATAAATGTAAGATATAATAAAATATATATAGAGGATAATATTCCAAAAAATTATTCTGAAATAGAATCAAACCCGTTTAGAGATGATTGGATCAGAGCAATAAATGACAAATTTAATTCTCTCGATGATATGAACGTGTGGGAAATAGTCGACTATGATCGCCAAAAACTTATAGACACAAGATGGATTTTCACAATTAAATTTGATGAATTTGGGAATCCGAAACCCAAAGCAAGACTCGTAGCAAGAGGCTTTAAGGATAGAACCGAATACAATATTGCGGAAACCCATGGCCCCGTAGCATCAGTAGGGACGATAAGATCATTACTATCTATAGTAAATAAAGAAAAATTGATTATGGTGCAGTATGATGTGAAAACTGCGTACCTAAATTCACCAATAATTAAACCTATTTTTGTAAGAAAACCTGAAGGTGTAAATATCAACACCAATCAAGTATTGGAATTAAAAAAGTCTATTTATGGATTAAAGACATCCAGTAAGTCGTGGTACGATCTATTAGACACAAAGGTAAGGGATATGGGCTTTACAAAAACTAAAAGTGATAGATGTCTGTACACTATAATTAATGATGACGAAAAAATATATTTCCTAACTTATGTAGATGACATATTGATTGCATCAAACTCACAGTCATCAATTACGAAAATAAATGAGGAGCTACAAAAAGACTTCACAATTACTATAATTAATAACCCGAGATTTTTTGTGGGACTAGAAATAAATAGAAATATAGAACATAATACAATAATACTCTCCCAATACAAGCATATAGATAAAATGTTAAAGAAGTTTGGAGTTTCGGAATTAAAAAATACGAATACTCCAATGGAAACGGGATTAAAATTAGACAAAATTGAAAATGGTGTAGATGACACAGAATATAGGTCAATGATAGGTGGATTACTATATTTAGCAAGACTTACAAGACCAGATATATTATTCCCTGTAAATTTTTTGTCTCGATTTCAAAATAACTCGAATAATACTCTAAAAAATTATGTAAAAAGAATTTTCAGATATATTAACACCACAAAAAACTATAATATAATATACAAATCGGAAGGGGATGGTATACAGGCCTATATCGATGCCTCATATGCACCCCAAGTTGATGAACATAATATTAATATAAATAATTTAGGAAAAGGCAAGTCCATAACTGGCTTTATGATATTTTCTTATGGAGACTTAGTGGAGTGGAATTGCGGTAAACAAACCATTCATGCGTCGTCAAGTACAGCAGCCGAAATAATTGCGGTTTATGACGCATTAGATACCATAAAAGTAATACAATATATGAATTATGAAATTATAGGTGAAAAATTAAGTGTAGATATAATGGAAGACAATATTTCAACACAGAAAATATGTTCGGGAGGTAGTCAGAAAAAGTCGAGAGCCCTGATGATCAAGTGTTACTCGATTTTAGAGGCATTTGAAGAAAAAATAATATTTTTTAGAACTGTCAGTTCCGAAAATCAGTTAGCAGATATTTTGACAAAATCACTAGATCGTTCAAAATTCGAAAATATAGTTGTCAAAATACTAAATGAAACGAACATCTATGCATAATATAATATAAAATAATAATTCATTTATTTCAAAGTCATAATATATTTCGAAATTCATCATCATAAATACAAGTCGTCCCAAGTCCAAAATATAGATCGTAACATGAAAATAAGTGCTTAAAATTTAACCTTCAATTTACTGCAAAAATGTACTCAACAATACCATTTACCAGAAAATACTTGCAATAGATAAAGGCTTCAACTCTCAAAAATATTAACAAAGAAAAAAGCAAGAAAATCGAGCAAGTAAAAACCCTACATTTCGAATAATAAAAACCCTACATTTCGAATAATAAAAACCCTATACATTTTTGAACAACCGTGAGAGAAATACACGTAATATTCCCACACGAAATAGTGAAAAGAACTCTCCGACAATAAATACAATACAGATTAAACTCATTACATGACCGCAAAACAAGATAAGTCGAAAACGTTCCTTTATCATATTACATTTCAAGCGCCAGTTCAAATACAATAGCATACTCGAAAGATAAAGAAGCGACGCAATGAATATTAGTCTACAATCTTTTTCATGTCATATACTACAGATAATACTTGTTAAACGTAACGTTTCTGATAAACGATCGTGTGCCTTTATAAAACCTTTGTTAATTTATTTATTCGTGATTATTTTTTTTCTCTTTCCTTCTTATATATCGTATAGACGTAAACGTTCGAGAATATTTTTTGAGCACACTTCCGAATTTATTATGTATTAGTCATCAATGTATACGAAAATTTTTTTGCATGTTACCAATTTTTTAATTTTTTATTTTTTTATTCTTTTGTTTCGATAACCATATATTATTGTGCATCACATATTAATCTATTATTGCATGTATTTTACCATTTTTATATATTTATTTATTTATTCTTATTTTATTACTCTCGAAGCACAGCAAACCAAAAATTTTTTTTAAACACAAAGTTACCATATCAATATTAAAATAATACGATGTCAATATTTTTATTTTTATTTTTGTTATGCATATATTCATTTTAGTACTTAATATTTTTTATTTAATTCGTTTACTTTCAGCGATAAAGATTATGAAGAACTCAATCGGTAAAATTTCAGGGGGGTGTTGTAACGGAAATCCCACCTTCACTCGTTCTTCATCATCATCATCATGATCACTATATATATGTCATGCGTACACTCTCGTCACGAAGTGCTTTCCCCCTACTACTTTCGATCGTACATTGCTGTTGCTTCGCCTTTTCATATTTCATTTTGTAATGTGTTATTCATTCGTGTAATAAACCTCTAAATTAACGCAAGTCTCAAGTTCTTTTGATCCTCGTTCTATGCGCCTCACATCAAACGTAACAAAATAAATCGTAAGAATAAGATTAATAAAAGTACAAAAACAGGAACGGATCATGAGTAAACAGTCTTATTCATTTGTTCCCCAATTGTCAGCAGGTGAAACTGTAACAAATAAAATAATAATTTCTTCAAGGAATGGGAAATAGAATTTTTGAACGAAACATTAGAAACTTTTCATAGCCCAAAGCTTTTGTAAACATATCAGCAAGCTGATTTTCAGATTTAATTCATTTAATTATTAAATTTTTCTATGCAACTTCAAAACAAATATATTGATAGCATAAATTTACTACATGCTTGAGGGATTGAGAATCTTCAGATTTTGCAACACTAATTGCTGCTGTATTATCTTCATAAAGGATTGGAACAGTATTTAAGTTAATCAATCTCTTACACATTTCCCTCAATGAAATTAATTCTTTAGCTGCTAGAGACATGGCTATAAATTCAGCCTCCATTGTTGACAATGCAACATGGGTTTGCTTTTTAGTTCTCCAAAAAATTGGGTCACCAAACAGAGTCAGAATCAATCCTGTTGTAGATTTTCCTAATTCATCACTTGTGCCGAGAGAAGCATCAACAAAACATTCTATTTCATCAGTTTGACCTTCAAATTTTAAACCAAGATTTTTTGTTCCAGAAAGATATCGAAAAATTCTTTTTATTTCAAGCCAGTCATCCCAGTTATAATTTGATTGTTTTCTACTCAATTTATTTACAACAAACGTTAGATCTGGACGAGTTGCATTAGCTAGATATAAGAGACTCCCAATACATTGATGAAACGGTATATCTTTCAAATCAGAATCATTCAATTTTTCTATTTTTCTTTTAATACCTTTCCTCTCAGATTCATTAGTAACACATGGAGTTTTAACAGAATTGCAATCATCCATCTTAAATCTTTTTAATAATATTTCAATAAACTTTCTTTGGTGTAGAAAAATTGAATTTGAAACAGGGTCTTTTAATAGTTCAATGCCAAGAAACTTTTTAGGTTCCTTTAAATCCACCATTTCAAAAGCCTTATTTAAATTAAATTTTAGATTTTTAATTTTATTTGTATTGTTTCCTACAATCAACAGATCATCAACGTAAAGTCCAACAATGACAAAACTTTTTAAATATTTCCAAATAAATAAGCAAGATTGAAACGGGTAAGGTGTAAATCCTAATTTCATAATTTCAGATTAGAATTTTTCATACCAGTTCTTTGGACTAGTTTTTAGTCCATAAAGAGATCTTTGTAATTTACAGACATAATCATTTTTCAGATTTTCTTTTCCAATCATGCCATCAGGCAGGGACATATAAATCTCATCATCTAACTTACCATTTAGAAAAGCAGTCTTCACGTCCATTTGATGCATTTCTAATTTATATTTACAAGCAATAGATACAAGGAAACGAAAATCTGCAAGTCTAATTACTGGAGCATAAGTCTCAGTACGATCATAAATATTTTTGTCTTGGAAACCATGGATTACTAATCTAGCTTTATAAATGACATTTTTATCTGGAGTTTCCTTTTTCTTAAACAACCATTTTGAAGTCAGAATATTTTTAGATGCTATATTATTTCTTTTTACTAGACACCAAGTATTTTTTTTATTAATGGAATTTAGTTCTTCTTGGATTGCATTTTTCCAATTTTCAGAGTCAGGGCGAGTTAGTGCTTCATTGTAAGACAACGGATCATTTTCTAAATTTAAAATTTCTACAAAATCGTCATCAGTATTTTCAAAATAATCAACCCAATTAATTTCAGTAAGATTTATAGCTTCAATTAATTTGCTTGGCGAATCAGTGTTAGGAGAATCAGTTAATGGGTCTAACCAAAAATTATTTTCTTTTTCTCTCTCTTCCATTTCTAAAACGGATTTTTCTTTAGGTTTATTGAAAACATCGCCGTATACTTTATTTTCTATAAAATCTACATTTTTGCTTTTGAAACATTTTCCTGTCTCAGGTATAAAAATATTATAAGAATCTTCATTGCAACTTACTAAGAAACCTTTTGTTGTTCTTTCTTCAAATTTTGCCAAATTAGTATTTTTCAATATGTGTGCAAGACAACCAAAACGCCTAAAATATTTTACTGTACATGGTTTTTGAAGAAACTCAGAATATGGACATTTACCATCTAAAGCCTTCTTTGGTGTTTTATTATGCACATCCACTGCAAATTTAAGGGCCCATGCCCACATTTCTTTTGAGAACCCAGAGTCAAAAATTAAACATCTAATTATTCTCTGTAAACTGAGATTTAATCTTTCAGCTGTTCCATTTAAATTTGGAGAATACGGTGGAACTGGGCTTAAAATTATTTTTTTCTTTTTAATTAAGTCTTTCATATTTTCAGTTAAGTATTCTGTCCTATTATCAAGACGAAATTCCCCTATAGAAGCATTTTGACCTTTTAATTTTCTAATGTCATCAAGAAGCTTAGAAACAGCTAAGTGGACAGTTGTTTTATCTGGCATCGGATATGCCCACACATATCGAGAAGCGTCATCAGTAAAAGTCACAATGTATTTATTTCCAAATTGAAAACTACTGGGAGAAATAGGACCCATTACATCAGTGTGAATCAATTTTAGTGGCTCAGTATTTTTAAAACAAACAAAAGGGCAACTTTTCTTTGTGGCTTTAGCCTGTATGCAAACTTCACAATTTTGGATATTATCATCAAATTTTACATCTTTTAATTCAGGGATATATTTAGAAGCAGTTTGTAAATATGTTTTTGAGACATGCCCTAATCTAATATGCCACATTAAGCCTTTATTTCCTTTTATATTTTTCAACACCGAGGTGTCCATATTATTCGTCCTAGAAACTTCCTCAAAAGAGTTATTAGCTTTAATAGGGTCTATATCATTGTTACTAAAACTTTCTATATTCTCATTTTTCTTTTCCTTTGCTAAATTTTGGTGGTCTTGAGACCTAGCACAAGTGTCATCATGTTCAACGACACTCTTGTGCTCCTCCTTTTGCTCTATTTCATTGAGCGTCTTTTTAGCATAATTATGCTCCTCCTCTACATCAACAGTTAAACTTTCGTCACAAATCTTATTTTGATGAAGCGAAACATGGGAGTTCTGTGAAAGCAAAACGGTGCTCCCTTCGTTTGAAACCAAAGTGTTATTTTTATTATTTTTTTGTTGATCAAGAAACGCAAACGAATTTGTGACGCCTTGGCCAAGGTTAGATTTTTTATGGTTAGATGCAAACTTGCTATGTAGACAATAATTAGAATCAGACGAATTTTTAAATTTTTCAAAATTCAGATACCAAAACCTACCATCATATGGACCCTCTTTTATTGTTTTATTTTGTTTTTCATCTATCAATTTTATTCCTTCTTTAGATAAACCTACGGTGACTCCTGAGTTGACTACTTTACTAAGCGAAACAATATTCCTTGTAATATCTGGAGCATACAGAACATTTTGTAATTTTATATTTTTACCATTTTCACCAGAAGCATTAAAAATACCAGTACTTTTTATTTTTATATTTGCAGACTGATTTTTATTAGCACAACGAATTTCACCTCCCTCTATTTTATTTATTTTATTTAAAAATGAATCATCTTTTACTATATGCTCTGTAGCCCCGGAGTCACCAATAAATGTAATCATATTCAACTTACCATTAGTGTAATTTGATTCAGGTAGTTCAAACACGTGTCCATCAGCCTCCGACAACATGACAAATTTTTCTTTGCCGTCAACACCAGTCATTTTTACCTTTTTGTATGTGTTTTCTTTTTGTTGGCCTGGATTGCGAAAATTACGGCCTTGGGAACCAAAACCTCTACGATTATTTCCGTGAGACAAACGACCTCGAAATGAACCACGAAGTGACGGCTTTTCTATTCGACCAGATGGAAAACGAGCACCAAATGGAAATTGAACTGGCGGAGCTGTGCATTCTTTTGACGAGTGACTTCCCAATTTGCCACAATTATAGCAAATCCATCAGGGATTTGTGCATTCTTTTGCTGTATGATTAGGTTTTCCACAACGAAAACAAACAATTTTCTTTACTGAAACACTTTGATTTGCTGTAGAAACAGTGGCAGTTAAGACAGATGCATTAGGATTCGATTCATCAATACGCGCTTTTGACTCCCGTTCAGTTGATTCAATATTCATTGCCAACTGAGTCATTCTTTCACTGTGATGTTATTCTGTACATCGAAACGGCGACTACATTCAGGAAAACAATTTTTCATAGCAATGCAATAATTACCAACAATTCTCTCAGGTTCTAGTTTGACACCTGAAGAGAGCAAACGTTTTGTGGCATCTTGATAACGGTTTGTAAATTTTAAAACATCTTCTGCGTCTGACATAACTATATTAGCCCACTGACGTTCAAGAGTCATTTGCATTGACATCAGATTAGGAAATCTCATCTCACGTATGCGAGCAAGCATTTCATAGGGCAATTTAATATCACACAAGCTTGTTTTATATGTATCATCAACTCGCGCTAACAAAAAAGTAGAGACAAAATGAATTCTACCTTTTGTTGCCTCATCTTCAGGGTCATAATTTATTTTACCATCTTTGTCAATCGGTTCTAAAAGCAAATCATTATATTTTAATGCAGCTAGCTCACCAGTAATCATACGATCCCAAACATCAAAATTCATTTCAGCAGTAAGTATCAAAGCTGGGTTGGCTGATGGTCGTAACAGTTCCTTTGGAGTGGATTCTTCTTTCGTTTTTTGTTGAAGCTGATCTAGCTGTTCTTGGATGCTTTTCATTTGCTCCGCCAACATTTTAATTTGTTCTTCCATTTTAAAATCAGATATAAACTTTAACAAAATAGAAATTTTATTTTACCCGGCGCCTCCACCACGATAGAAAATTGATTGAGAATAAATAATTAACAATATTTTACTTTAGAAAGAAACCTTTTATTAGAAACAGAATCAAATCATTATCATATTAATAATCAATCAAAACCAAAACTCAAAAGCATTCGTCTACATAAGTCATAGAATGTAACGACACCACATAGATTGGCAACTCAGAACAAAAACAAAAGAATCAAAAGAATGAATCACAGTGAACGTATATATGTTCAGTCTTCTGTCGACGACTGACTTTAAATAAACGACGGCATTAGACAATGACTAGAAAAACACTTTACAAACACTTAAATAAGAACTCAAATTATTTGATTCACGAATATGTATTTTCCATTTAAGATGGATGAGATGTTGACTGATCAACGTTTCACAAGGGACAAAGAGGTCACAAAAATATATTATCACAGTTATGTTACAAATATAAAATATCCCAGATCACAATGGTTTTTGCTCTTTTTCGCGACAGTACCGTGCTCCGTAGTGTGAGGACTACCGTGATGATGACCGTGAGAATGACGGTTTACTCACGTTTTTTGAAATTTCAAAATAAGTGGTGTGACGTCCGAAAACGAACGTACATCCCGAGTATAGGGAATGATATCACAATTCGAAGTATATCAATAAGTCTCGATCAATCGTAGAGTCGAAACCACAAACCAGCTCAAACAGTTAGGCCACCAGCCTACCAGCGATAGCTCCCAAGGCCTACGAAGTATATCGGGCAAATTTATACAAGTGGAAATAAATAAGTTGGCCGACCCATTATTACAGTTTACACTTTATTACAATCGAAAAGGTTACATACAAGTAGGGTAACTAATATCAGATTGTGCAGGCTATACATCACATCGCCTCATGGTTCTCGAAGTTCGGTGAACCATCAAATCTCAAGCGGATATTTGTCTTGAATTCGAAGGAATAATATCGCGAGTTATTTAAGTCTACTACTGACGTTCACATTCGAAAGTATCAGTGAAAACAATTTAAATGGTGACTTGATGTTGTTTAAAAGAGCTGTATTTTGTCGTGAATAATATTTCGTATTCACGACGAACGAAAAACTATCACGTCTAAAACGAGACTGACTGTTCACTCTTAGGCCAAAAATGTGAACAGTCAAAGAGATTAGAATTGGTTCACCGATGATCGATATCGTATTTCTACACGTAACCATATTGTTAAATAATAGCCGATCAACGTGTTACAATGATTCGTAGATTTGGGGAATTTATTTCCATTGGGGAATCAGCGTATTTTTGGTTTATCGTATCATTACTACAAACTTAGAATTCGAGAGCCGTTCCCTATTGCAATGGTAATACAAGATGATGGTGACGTGAGGGGAAGGTTACAGGTAATCAGTTGTCACAACTCACCCCCTCAAATTTCAAAGCGTGGGATCTTTAAAAAACAAAAATTTTAATTTTCTATCATCATGCTAGTTTACTCGCTGCTTGTTTACTAGCTTCTTCTAATGAAAATCAAAAAGTCCAGTTATATTTCTATTAATATTCTACTATTTAAAAATATTTAACATTAATTAATTTTTAAATTTTATTTTGAAAACCAGAATTTACGAATTTTTGAAAAACAAAAATTTTAATTTTCTATCATCATGCTAGTTTACTCGCTGCTAGTTGACTAGCTTCTTTTATTGAAAATGCAAAAGTCCAGTTATAATTTTATTAATTTTCTACCATCACGCAGGTTCACTCGCTGCTTGTTTACTCACTGCTAGTTTACTAGCTTCTTCTAATGAAAATGAAAAAGTACAGTTATAATTTTATTAATTTTCTACCATCACGCTAGTTTACTCGCTGCTTAAGCTTCTTTTAATGAAAACGAAAAAGTACAGTTATATTTTTATTAATTTTCTACCATCACGCTAGTTTACTCGCTGCTAGTTTACTAGCTGCTTTTAATGAAAATGAAAAAGTACAGTTATAATTTCATTAATTTTCTACCATCACGCTAGTTTACTCGCTGCTTGTTTACTCGCTGCTAGTTTACTAGCTTCTTTCAAGGAAAACAAAAAACTCCAGTTATATTTCTATTAATATTCTACTATTTACAAATATTTAACATAAATTGATTTTCAAATTTTAATTTGAAAACAGGAATTTACAAATTTTTGAAAAACAAAAATTTTAATTTTGTACCATCACGCTAGTTTACTCGCTGCTAGTTTACTAGCTTCTTTTAATGAAAACTAAAAAGTACAGTTTTATTTTTATTAATTTTCTACCATCACACTAGTTTACTCGACGCTAGTTTACTCGCTGCTTGTTTACTAGCTTCTCATAATGAAAACCAAAAAGTCCAGTTATATTTCTATTAATATTCTACTATTTAAAAATATTTAACATTAATTAATTTTTAAATTTTATTTTGAAAACGAGAATTTACAAATTTTTGAAAAATAAAAATTTTAATTTTCTATCATCATGCTAGTTTACTCGCTGCTTGTTTACTCGCTGCTAGTTTACTAGCTTCTTTTAATGAAAATGAAAAAGTACAGTTATAATTTTATTAATTTTCTACCATCACGCTAGTTTACTGGCTGCTTGTTTACTTGCTGCTAGTTTACTAGCTTCATTTAATAAAAATGAAAAAGTACAGTTATATTTTTATCAATTTT
Organism: Ericerus pela; assembly: GCA_011428145.1. Classification (NCBI taxonomy): domain Eukaryota; kingdom Metazoa; phylum Arthropoda; class Insecta; order Hemiptera; family Coccidae; genus Ericerus; species Ericerus pela. The sequence goes on from WOFM01001335.1 coordinate 40,959, forward strand.
CTACCATCGCGCTAGTTTACTCGCAGCTTGTTTACTAGCTACTTATAATGAAAAAAAAAAACTCTAGTTATACTTCTATAAATATTCTACTATTTACAAATATTTAACATAAATTAATTTTCAAATTTTATATTGAAAACCAGAATTTACAAATTTTTGAAAAAAAAAATTTTAATTTTTTACCATCACGCTAGTTTAATTGCTGCTTGTTTACTAGCTTCTTTTAAAGAAAATGAAAAAGTCCAGTTAATTTTCTATTAATATTCTACTATTTAAATATATTTAACATAAATTCATTTTCAATTTTTATATTGAAAACCAGAATTTACAAATTTTTGAAAAACAAAAATTTTAATTTTCTATAATCATGCTAGTTTACTCGCTGCTTGTTTACTCGCTGCTAGTTAACTAGCTTCTTTTATTGAAAATGCAAAAGTCCAGTTATAATTTTATTAATTTCTACCATCACGCTAGTTCACTCGCTGCTTGTTTACTTGCTGCTAGTTTACTAGCTTCTTTTAATGAAAATGAAAAAGTACAGTTATAATTTTATTAATTTTCTACCGTCACGCTAGTTTACTCGATGCTAGTTTACTCGATGCTTGTTTACTAGCTTCTCCTAATAAAAACCAAAAAGTCCAGTTATATTTCTATTAATATTCTACTATTTAAAAATATTTAACATTAATTAATTTTTAAATTTTATTTTGAAAACCAGAATTTACAAATTTTTGAAAAACAAAAATTTTAATTTTCCATCATCACGCTAGTTTACTCGCTGCTTGTTTACTCGCTGCTTGTTTACTTGCTGCTAGTTTACTAGCTTCTTTTAATGAAAATGAAAAAGTACAGTTATATTTTTATACATTTTCTATCCATCACGCTAGTTTACTCGCTGCTAGTTTACTAGCTGCTTTTAATGAAAATGAAAAAGTACAGTTATAATTTCATAAATTTTCTACCATCACGCTAGTTTACTCGCTGCTTGTTTACTCGCTGCTAGTTTACTAGCTTCTTTTAATGAAAATGAAAAAGTACAGTTATATTTTTATTAATTTTCTACCATCACACTAGTTTACTAGCTGCTAGTTTACTCGCTGCTTTTTTACTCGCTGCTATTTAACCAGCTTCTTATATTGAAAATGCAAAAGTCCAGTTATAATTTTATTAATTTCTACCATCACGGTAGTTCACTCGCTGCTTGTTTACTTGCTGCTAGTTTACTAGCTTCTTCTAATGAAAATGAAAAAGTACAGTTATAATTTTATTAATTTTCTACCATCACGCTAGTTTACTCGCTGCTTGTTTACTTGCTGCTAGTTTACTAGCTTCTTTTAATGAAAATGAAAAAGTACAGTTATAATTTTATTAATTTTCTACAGTCACGCTAGTTTACTTGCTGCTAGTTTACTAGCTTCTTTTATTGAAAATGCAAAAGTCCAGTTATAATTTTATTAATTTTCTACCATCACGCTAGTTCACTCGCTGCTTGTTTACTTGCTGCTAGTTTACTAACTTCTTCTAATGTAAATGAAAAGTACAGTTATATTTTTATTAATTTTTTACCATCCCGCTAGTTTACTCGCTGCTTGTTTACTAGCTTCTTTTAAAGAAAATGAAAAAGTCCAGTTAATTTTCTATTAATATTCTACTATTTAAATATATTTAACATAAATTCATTTTCAATTTTTATTTTGAAAACCAGAATTTACAAATTTTTAAAAAACAAAAATTTTAATTTTCCACTTTCACGCTAGTTTACTCGCTGCTTGTTTACTCGCTGCTAGTTTACTAGAAGCTTTTAATGAAAATGAAAAAGTACAGTTATATTTTTATTAATTTTCTACCATCACGCTAGTTTACTCGCTGCTTGTATACTCGCTGCTAGTTTACTAGCTTCTTCTAATGAAAACGAAAAAATCCAGTTATATTTTTATTAATTTTTTACCATCACGCTAGTTTACTCGCTGCTAATTTACTAGCTTCTTTTAATGAAAATGAAAAAGTACAGTTATATTTTTATTAATTTTCTACCATCACGCTAGTTTACTCGATGCTAGTTTACTCGATGCTTGTTTACTAGCTTCTCCTATTAAAAACCAAAAAGTCCAGTTATATTTCTATTAATATTCTACTATTTAAAAATATTTAACATTAATTAATTTTTAAATTTTATTTTGAAAACCAGAATTTACAAATTTTTGAAAAACAAAAATTTTAATTTTCTATCATCATGCTAGTTTACTCGCTGCTTGTTTACTCGCTGCTAGTTAACTAGCTTCTTTTATTGAAAATGCAAAAGTCCATTTATAATTTTATTAATTTTCTACCATCACGCTAGTTCACTCGCTGCTTGTTTACTTGCTGCTAGTTTACTAGCTTCTTCTAATGAAAATGAAAAAGTACAGTTATAATTTTATTAATTTTCTACCATCACGCTAGTTCACTCGCTGCTTGTTTACTTCCTGCTAGTTTACTAACTTCTTCTAATAAAAATGAAAAAGTACAGTTATATTTTTATTAATTTTTTACCATACCGCTAGTTTACTCGCTGCTTGTTTACTAGCTTCTTTTAAAGAAAATGAAAAAGTCCAGTTAATTTTCTATTAATATTCTACTATTTAAATATATTTAACATAAATTCATTTTCAATTTTTATTTTGAAAACCAGAATTTACAAATTTTTAAAAAACAAAAATTTTAATTTTCCACTTTCACGCTAGTTTACTTGCTGCTTGTTTACTCGCTGCTAGTTTACTAGCAGCTTTTAATGAAAATGAAAAAGTAGAGTTATATTTTTATTAATTTTCTACCATCACGCTAGTTTACTCGCTGCTTGTTTACTCGATGCTTGTTTACTAGCTTCTCCTATTAAAAACCAAAAAGTCCAGTTATATTTCTATTAATATTCTACTATTTAAAAATATTTAACATTAATTAATTTTTAAATTTTATTTTGAAAACCAGAATTTACAAATTTTTGAAAAACAAAAATTTTAATTTTCTATCATCATGCTAGTTTACTCGCTGCTTGTTTACTTGCTGCTAGTTTACTAGCTTCTTTTAATGAAAATGAAAAAGTACAGTTATATTTTTATTAATTTTCTACCATCACGCTAGTTTACTCGATGCTAGTTTACTCGATGCTTGTTTACTAGCTTCTCCTATTAAAAACCAAAAAGTCCAGTTATATTTCTATTAATATTCTACTATTTAAAAATATTTAACATTAATTAATTTTTAAATTTTATTTTGAAAACCAGAATTTACAAATTTTTGAAAAACAAAAATTTTAATTTTCTATCATCATGCTAGTTTACTCGCTGCTTGTTTACTCGCTGCTAGTTAACTAGCTTCTTTTATTGAAAATGCAAAATTCCATTTATAATTTTATTAATTTTCTACCATCACGCTAGTTCACTCGCTGCTTGTTTACTTGCTGCTAGTTTACTAGCTTCTTCTAATGAAAATGAAAAAGTACAGTTATAATTTTATTAATTTTCTACCGTCACGCTAGTTTACTCGCTGCTTGTTTACTTGCTGCTAGTTTACTAGCTTCTGTTATTGAAAATGCAAAAGTCCAGGTATAATTTTATTAATTTTCTACCATCACGCTAGTTCACTCGCTGCTTGTTTACTTCCTGCTAGTTTACTAACTTCTTCTAATAAAAATGAAAAAGTACAGTTATATTTTTATTAATTTTTTACCATCCCGCTAGTTTACTCGCTGCTTGTTTACAAGCTTCTTTTAAAGAAAATGAAAAAGTCCAGTTAATTTTCTATTAATATTCTACTATTTAAATATATTTAACATAAATTCATTTTCAATTTTTATTTGAAAACCAGAATTTACAAATTTTTAAAAAACAAAAATTTTAATTTTCCACTTTCACTCTAGTTTACTCGCTGCTTGTTTACTCGCTGCTAGTTTACTAGCAGCTTTTAATGAAAATGAAAAAGTACAGTTATATTTTTATTAATTTTCTACCATCACGCTAGTTTACTCGCTGCTTGTTTACTCGCTGCTAGTTTACTAGCTTCTTCTAATGAAAACGAAAAAATCCAGTTATATTTTTATTAATTTTTTACCATCACGCTAGTTTACTCGCTGCTAATTTACTAGCTTTTTTTAATGAAAACGAAAAAGTACAGTTATATTTTTATTAATTTTCTACCATCACGCTACTTTACTCGATGCTAGTTTACTCGATGCTTGTTTACTCGCTGCTTGTTTACTTGCTGCTAGTTTACTAGCTTCTTTTAATGAAAATGAAAAAGTACAGTTATATTTTTATACATTTTCTATCCATCACGCTAGTTTACTCGCTGCTAGTTTATTAGCTGCTTTTAATGAAAATGAAATGTACAGTTATAATTCATAAATTTTCTACCATCACGCTAGTTTACTCGCTGCTTCTTTACTCGCTGCTGGTTTACTAGCTTCTTTTAATGAAATTGAAAAAGTACAGTTATATTTTTATTAATTTTCTACCATCACACTAGTTTACTCGCTACTTGTTTACTAGCTTCTTTTAAAGAAACTGAAAAAGTACAGTTATATTTTTATTAATTTTCTACCATCACACTAGTTTACTAGCTGCTAGTTTACTCGCTGCTTTTTTACTCGCTGCTTTTTTACTCGCTGCTATTTAACTAGCTTCTTATATTGAAAATGCAAAAGTCCAGTTATAATTTTATTAATTTCTACCATCACGCTAGTTCACTCGCTGCTTATTTACTTGCTGCTAGTTTACTAGCTTCCTCTAATGAAAATGAAAAAGTACAGTTATATATTTTTATTAATTTTTTACCATCCGGCTAGTTTACTCGCTGCTTGTTTACTAGCTTCTTTTAAAGAAAATGAAAAAGTCCAGTTAATTTTCTATTAATATTCTACTATTTAAATATATTTAACATAAATTCATTTTCAATTTTTATTTTGAAAACCAGAATTTACAAATTTTTAAAAAACAAAAATTTTAATTTTCCACTTTCACGCTAGTTTACTTGCTGCTTGTTTACTCGCTGCTAGTTTACTAGCAGCTTTTAATGAAAATGAAAAAGTAGAGTTATATTTTTATTAATTTTCTACCATCACGCTAGTTTACTCGCTGCTTGTTTACTCGATGCTTGTTTACTAGCTTCTCCTATTAAAAACCAAAAAGTCCAGTTATATTTCTATTAATATTCTACTATTTAAAAATATTTAACATTAATTAATTTTTAAATTTTATTTTGAAAACCAGAATTTACAAATTTTGAAAAACAAAAATTTTAATTTTCTATCATCATGCTAGTTTACTCGCTGCTTGTTTACTTGCTGCTAGTTTACTAGCTTCTTTTAATGAAAATGAAAAAAGTACAGTTATATTTTATTAATTTTCTACCATCACGCTAGTTTACTCGATGCTAGTTTACTCGATGCTTGTTTACTAGCTTCTCCTATTAAAAACCAAAAAGTCCAGTTATATTTCTATTAATATTCTACTATTTAAAAATATTTAACATTAATTAATTTTTAAATTTTATTTTGAAAACCAGAATTTACAAATTTTTGAAAAACAAAAATTTTAATTTTCTATCATCATGCTAGTTTACTCGCTGCTTGTTTACTCGCTGCTAGTTAACTAGCTTCTTTTATTGAAAATGCAAAATTCCATTTATAATTTTATTAATTTTCTACCATCACGCTAGTTCACTCGCTGCTTGTTTACTTGCTGCTAGTTTACTAGCTTCTTCTAATGAAAATGAAAAAGTACAGTTATAATTTTATTAATTTTCTACCGTCACGCTAGTTTACTCGCTGCTTGTTTACTTGCTGCTAGTTGACTAGCTTCTGTTATTGAAAATGCAAAAGTCCAGGTATAATTTTATTAATTTTCTACCATCACGCTAGTTCACTCGCTGCTTGTTTACTTCCTGCTAGTTTACTAACTTCTTCTAATAAAATGAAAAAGTACAGTTATATTTTTATTAATTTTTTACCATCCCGCTAGTTTACTCGCTGCTTGTTTACTAGCTTCTTTTAAAGAAAATGAAAAAGTCCAGTTAATTTTCTATTAATATTCTACTATTTAAATATATTTAACATAAATTCATTTTCAATTTTTATTTTGAAAACCAGAATTTACAAATTTTTAAAAAACAAAAATTTTAATTTTCCACTTTCACTCTAGTTTACTCGCTGCTTGTTTACTCGCTGCTAGTTTACTAGCAGCTTTTAATGAAAATGAAAAAGTACAGTTATATTTTTATTAATTTTCTACCATCACGCTAGTTTACCTCGCTGCTTGTTTACTCGCTGCTAGTTTACTAGCTTCTTCTAATGAAAACGAAAAAATCCAGTTATATTTTTATTAATTTTTTACCATCACGCTAGTTTACTCGCTGCTAATTTACTAGCTTTTTTTAATGAAAACGAAAAAGTACAGTTATATTTTTATTAATTTTCTACCATCACGCTACTTTACTCGATGCTAGTTTACTCGATGCTTGTTTACTCGCTGCTTGTTTACTTGCTGCTAGTTTACTAGCTTCTTTTAATGAAAATGAAAAGTACAATTATATTTTTATACATTTTCTATCCATCACGCTAGTTTACTCGCTGCTAGTTTATTAGCTGCTTTTAATGAAAATGAAATGTAGAGTTATAATTTCATAAATTTTCTACCATCACGCTAGTTTACTCGCTGCTTGTTTACTCGCTGCTGGTTTACTAGCTTCTTTTAATGAAATTGAAAAAGTACAGTTATATTTTTATTAATTTTCTACCATCACACTAGTTTACTCGCTACTTGTTTACTAGCTTCTTTTAAAGAAACTGAAAAAGTACAGTTATATTTTTATTAATTTTCTACCATCACACTAGTTTACTAGCTGCTAGTTTACTCGCTGCTTTTTTACTCGCTGCTATTTAACTAGCTTCTTATATTGAAAATGCAAAAGTCCAGTTATAATTTTATTAATTTTCTACCATCACGCTAGTTCACTCGCTGCTTATTTACTTGCTGCTAGTTTACTAGCTTCCTCTAATGAAAATGAAAAAGTACAGTTATATTTTTATTAATTTTTTACCATCCGGCTAGTTTACTCGCTGCTTGTTTACTAGCTTCTTTTAAAGAAAATGAAAAAGTCCAGTTAATTTACTATTAATATTCTACTATTTAAATATATTTAACATAAATTCATTTTCAATTTTTATTTTGAAACCAGAATTTACAAATTTTTAAAAAACAAAAATTTTAATTTTCCACTTTCACGCTAGTTTACTCGCTGCTTGTTTACTCGCTGTTAGTTTACTAGCAGCTTTTAATGAAAATGAAAAAGTACAGTTATATTTTTATTAATTTTCTACCATCACGCTAGTTTACTCGCTGCTTGTTTACTCGCTGCTAGTTTACTAGCAGCTTTTAATGAAAACGAAAAAGTACAGTTTTATTTTTATTAATTTTCTACCATCACGCTAGTTTACTCGCTGCTTGTTTACTCGCTGCTAGTTTACTAGCTTATTCTAATGAAAACGAAAAAATCCAGTTATATTTTTATTAATTTTCTACCATCACGCTAGTTTACTCGATGCTAGTTTACTCGCTGCTTGTTTACTAACTTCTGCTAATGAAAACCAAAAAGTCCAGTTATATATCTATTAATATTCTACTATTTAAAAATATTTAACATTAATTAATTTTTAAATTTTATTTTGAAAACCAGAATTTATGAATTTTTGAAAAACAAAAATTTTAATTTTCTATCATCATGCTAGTTTACTCGCTGCTAGTTGACTATCTTCTCTTATTGAAAATGCAAAAGTCCAGTTATAATTTTATTAATTTTCTACCATCACGCTAGTTCACTCGCTCCTTGTTTACTCACTGCTAGTTTACTAGCTTCTTCTAATGAAAATGAAAAAGTACAGTTATAATTTTATTAATTTTCTACCATTACCCTAGTTTACTCGCTGCTTGTTTACTTGCTGCTAGTTTACTAGCTTCTTTTAATGAAAACGAAAAAGTACAGTTATATTTTTATTAATTTTCTACCATCTCGCTGATTTACTCGCTGCTAGTTTACTAGCTGCTTTTAATGAAAATGAAAATGTACAGTTATAATTTCATTAATTTTCTACCATCACGCTAGTTTACTCGCTGCTTGTTTACTCGCTGCTAGTTTACTAGCTTCTTTCAAGGAAAACAAAAAACTCCAGTTATATTTCTATTAATATTCTACTATTTAAAAATATTTAACATTAATTAATTTTTAAATTTTATTTTGAAAATGAGAATTTACAAATTTTTGAAAAATAAAAATTTTAATTTTCTATCATCATGCTAGTTTACTCGCTGCTTGTTTACTCGCTGCTAGTTTACTAGCTTCTTTTAATGAAAATGAAAAAGTACAGTTATAATTTTATTAATTTTCTACCATCACGTTAGTTTACTCGCTGCTTGTTTACTTGCTGCTAGTTTACTAGCTTTATTTAATGAAAATGAAAAAGTACAGTTATATTTTTATCAATTTTCTACCATCGCCCTAGTTTACTCGCAGCTTGTTTACTAGCTACTTATAATGAAAAAAAAAAACTCTAGTTATACTTCTATAAATATTCTACTATTTACAAATATTTAACATAAATTAATTTTCAAATTTTATATTGAAAACCAGAATTTACAAATTTTTGAAAAAAAAAATTTTAATTTTTTACCATTACGCTAGTTTAATTGCTGCTTGTTTACTAGATTCTTTTAAAGAAAATGAAAAAGTCCAGTTAATTTTCTATTAATATTCTACTATTTAAATATATTTAACATAAATTCATTTTCAATTTTTATATTGAAAACCAGAATTTACAAATTTTTGAAAAACAAAAATTTTAATTTTCTATCATCATGCTAGCTTACTCGCTGCTTGTTTACTCGCTGCTAGTTTACTAGCAGCTTTTAATGAAAATGAAAAAGTACAGTTATAATTTCATAAATTTTCTACCATCACGCTAGTTTACTCGCTGCTTGTTTACTCGCTGCTAGTTTACTAGCTTCTTTTAATGAAAATGAAAAAGTAGTTATATTTTTATTAATTTTCTACCATCACACTAGTTTACTAGCTGCTAGTTTACTCGCTGCTTTTTTACTCGCTGCTATTTAACTAGCTTCTTATATTGAAAATGCAAAAGTCCAGTTATAATTTTATTAATTTTCTACCATCACGCTAGTTCACTCGCTGCTTGTTTACTTGCTGCTAGTTTACTAGCTTCTTCTAATGAAAATGAAAAAGTACAGTTATAATTTTATTAATTTTCTACCATCACGCTAGTTTACTCGCTGCTTGTTTACTTGCTGCTAGTTTACTAGCTTCTTTTAATGAAAATGAAAAAGTACAGTTTATAATTTTATTAATTTTCTACCGTCACGCTAGTTTACTCGCTGCTTGTTTACTTGCTGCTAGTTTACTAGCTTCTTTTATTGAAAATGCAAAAGTCCAGTTATAATTTTATTAATTTTCTACCATCACGCTAGTTCACTCGCTGCTTGTTTACTAGCTGCTAGTTCACTAACTTCTTCTAATGAAAATGAAAAAGTACAGTTATATTTTTATTAATTTTTTACCATCCCGCTAGTTTACTCGCTGCTTGTTTACTAGCTTCTTTTAAAGAAAATGAAAAAGTCCAGTTAATTTTCTATTAATATTCTACTATTTAAATATATTTAACATAAATTCATTTTCAATTTTTATTTTGAAAACCAGAATTTACAAATTTTTAAAAAACAAAAATTTTAATTTTCCACTTTCACGCTAGTTTACTCGCTGCTTGTTTACTCGCTGCTAGCTTACTAGCAGCTTTTAATGAAAATGAAAAAGTACAGTTATTTTTTATTAATTTTCTACCATCACGCTAGTTTACTCGCTGCTTGTTTACTCGCTGCTAGTTTACTAGCAGCTTTTAATGAAAACGAAAAAGTACAGTTATATTTTTATTAATTTTCTACCATCACGCTAGTTTACTCGCTGCTTGTTTACTCGCTGCTAGTTTACTAGCTTATTCTAATGAAAACGAAAAAATCCAGTTATATTTTTATTAATTTTCTACCATCACGCTAGTTTACTCGATGCTAGTTTACTCGCTGCTTGTTTACTAGCTTCTGCTAATGAAAACCAAAAAGTCCAGTTATATATCTATTAATATTCTACTATTTAAAAATATTTAACATTAATTAATTTTTAAATTTTATTTTGAAAACCAGAATTTATGAATTTTTGAAAAACAAAAATTTTAATTTTCTATCATCATGCTTGTTTACTCACTGCTAGTTTACTAGCTTCTTCTAATGAAAATGAAAAAGTACAGTTATAATTTTATTAATTTTCTACCATTACCCTAGTTTACTCGCTGCTTGTTTACTTGCTGCTAGTTTACTAGCTTCTTTTAATGAAACGAAAAAGTACAGTTATATTTTTATTAATTTTCTACCATCACGCTGGTTTACCTCGCTGCTAGTTTACTAGCTGCTTTTAATGAAAATGAAAAAGTACAGTTATAATTTCATTAATTTTCTACCATCACGCTAGTTTACTCGCTGCTTGTTTACTCGCTGCTAGTTTACTAGCTTCTTTCAAGGAAAACAAAAAACTCCAGTTATATTTCTATAATATTCTACTATTTAAAAATATTTAACATTAATTAATTTTTAAATTTTATTTTGAAAATGAGAATTTACAAATTTTTGAAAAATAAAATTTTAATTTTCTATCATCATGCTAGTTTACTCGCTGCTTGTTTACTCGCTGCTAGTTTACTAGCTTCTTTTAATGAAAATGAAAAAGTACAGTTATAATTTTATTAATTTTCTACCATCACGTTAGTTTACTCGCTGCTTGTTTACTTGCTGCTAGTTTACTAGCTTCTTCTAATGAAAATGAAAAAGTACAGTTATAATTTTATTAATTTTCTACCATCACGCTAGTTTACTCGCTGCTTGTTTACTTGCTGCTAGTTTACTAGCTTCTTTTAATGAAAATGAAAAAGTACAGTTATAATTTTATTAATTTTCTACAGTCACGCTAGTTTACTTGCTGCTAGTTTACTAGCTTCTTTTATTGAAAATGCAAAAGTCCAGTTATAATTTTATTAATTTTCTACCATCACGCTAGTTCACTCGCTGCTTGTTTACTTGCTGCTAGTTTACTAACTTCTTCTAATGTAAATGAAAAAGTACAGTTATATTTTTATTAATTTTTTACCATCCGCTAGTTTACTCGCTGCTAGTTTACTAGCTTCTTTTAAAGAAAATGAAAAAGTCCAGTTAATTTTCTATTAATATTCTACTATTTAAATATATTTAACATAAATTCATTTTCAATTTTTATTTTGAAAACCAGAATTTACAAATTTTTAAAAAACAAAAATTTTAATTTTCCACTTTCACGCTAGTTTACTCGCTGCTTGTTTACTCGCTGCTAGTTTACTAGAAGCTTTTAATGAAAATGAAAAGTACAGTTATATTTTTATTAATTTTCTACCATCACGCTAGTTACTCGCTGCTTGTATACTCGCTGCTAGTTTACTAGCTTCTTCTAATGAAACGAAAAATCCAGTTATATTTTATTAATTTTTTACCATCACGCTAGTTTACTCGCTGCTAATTTACTAGCTTCTTTTAATGAAAATGAAAAAGTACAGTTATATTTTTATTAATTTTCTACCATCACGCTAGTTTACTCGATGCTAGTTTACTCGATGCTTGTTTCCTAGCTTCTCCTATTAAAAACCAAAAAGTCCAGTTATATTTCTATTAATATTCTACTATTTAAAAATATTTAACATTAATTAATTTTTAAATTTTATTTTGAAACCAGAATTTACAAATTTTTGAAAAAACAAAAATTTTAATTTTCTATCATCATGCTAGTTTACTCGCTGCTTGTTTACTCGCTGCTAGTTAACTAGCTTCTTTTATTGAAAATGCAAAAGTCCATTTATATTTTATTAATTTTCTACCATCACGCTAGTTCACTCGCTGCTTGTTTACTTGCTGCTAGTTTACTAGCTTCTTCTAATGAAAATGAAAAAGTACAGTTATAATTTTATTAATTTTCTACCATCACGCTAGTTCACTCGCTGCTTGTTTACTTCCTGCTAGTTTACTAACTTCTTCTAATAAAAATGAAAAAGTACAGTTATATTTTTATTAATTTTTTACCATCCCGCTAGTTTACCTCGCTGCTTGTTTACTAGCTTCTTTTAAAGAAAATGAAAAAGTCCAGTTAATTTTCTATTAATATTCTACTATTTAAATATATTTAACATAAATTCATTTTCAATTTTTATTTTGAAAACCAGAATTTACAAATTTTTAAAAAACAAAAATTTAATTTTCCACTTTCACGCTAGTTTACTTGCTGCTTGTTTACTCGCTGCTAGTTTACTAGCAGCTTTAATGAAAATGAAAAAGTAGAGTTATATTTTATTAATTTTCTACCATCACGCTAGTTACTCGCTGCTTGTTACTCGATGCTTGTTTACTAGCTTCTCCTATTAAAAACCAAAAAGTCCAGTTATATTTCTATTAATATTCTACTATTTAAAAAATATTTAACATTAATTAATTTTTAAATTTTATTTTGAAAACCAGAATTTACAAATTTTGAAAACAAAAATTTAATTTTCTATCATCATGCTAGTTTACTCGCTGCTTGTTTACTCGCTGCTTGTTTACTTGCTGCTAGTTACTAGCTTCTTTTAATGAAAATGAAAAAGTACAGTTATATTTTTATTAATTTTCTACCATCACGCTAGTTTACTCGATGCTAGTTTACTCGATGCTTGTTTACTAGCTTCTCCTATTAAAAACCAAAAAGTCCAGTTATATTTCTATTAATATTCTACTATTTAAAAATATTTAACATTAATTAATTTTTAAATTTTATTTTGAAAACCAGAATTTACAAATTTTTGAAAAACAAAAATTTTAATTTTCTATCATCATGCTAGTTTACTCGCTGCTTGTTTACTCGCTGCTAGTTAACTAGCTTCTTTTATTGAAAATGCAAAATTCCATTTATAATTTTATTAATTTTCTACCATCACGCTAGTTCACTCGCTGCTTGTTTACTTGCTGCTAGTTTACTAGCTTCTTCTAATGAAAATGAAAAGTACAGTTATAATTTTATTAATTTTCTACCGTCACGCTAGTTTACTCGCTGCTTGTTTACTTGCTGCTAGTTTACTAGCTTCTGTTATTGAAAATGCAAAAGTCCAGGTATAATTTTATTAATTTTCTACCATCACGCTAGTTCACTCGCTGCTTGTTTACTTCCTGCTAGTTTACTAACTTCTTCTAATAAAAATGAAAAAGTACAGTTATATTTTTATTAATTTTTTACCATCCCGCTAGTTTACTCGCTGCTTGTTTACTAGCTTCTTTTAAAGAAAATGAAAAAGTCCAGTTAATTTTCTATTAATATTCTACTATTTAAATATATTTAACATTAAATTCATTTTCAATTTTTATTTTGAAAACCAGAATTTACAAATTTTTAAAAAACAAAAATTTTAATTTTCCACTTCACTCTAGTTTACTCGCTGCTTGTTTACTCGCTGCTAGTTTACTAGCAGCTTTTAATGAAAATGAAAAAGTACAGTTATATTTTTATTAATTTTCTACCATCACGCTAGTTTACTCGCTGCTTGTTTACTCGCTGCTAGTTTACTAGCTTCTTCTAATGAAAACGAAAAAATCCAGTTATATTTTTATTAATTTTTTACCATCACGCTAGTTTACTCGCTGCTAATTTACTAGCTTTTTTTAATGAAAACGAAAAAGTACAGTATATTTTTATTAATTTTCTACCATCACGCTACTTTACTCGATGCTAGTTTACTCGATGCTTGTTTACTCGCTGCTTGTTTACTTGCTGCTAGTTTACTAGCTTCTTTTAATGAAAATGAAAAAGTACAGTTATATTTTATACATTTTCTATCCATCACGCTAGTTTACTCGCTGCTAGTTTATTAGCTGCTTTTAATGAAAATGAAATGTACAGTAATTTCATAAATTTTCTACCATCACGCTAGTTTACTCGCTGCTTGTTTACTCGCTGCTGGTTTACTAGCTTCTTTAATGAAATTGAAAAAGTACAGTTATATTTTTATTAATTTTCTACCATCACACTAGTTTACTCGCTACTTGTTTACTAGCTTCTTTTAAAGAAACTGAAAAAGTACAGTTATATTTTTATTAATTTTCTACCATCACACTAGTTTACTAGCTGCTAGTTTACTCGCTGCTTTTTTACTCGCTGCTTTTTTACTCGCTGCTATTTAACTAGCTTCTTATATTGAAAATGCAAAAGTCCAGTTATAATTTTATTAATTTTCTACCATCACGCTAGTTCACTCGCTGCTTATTTATTGCTGTGCTAGTTTACTAGCTTCCTCTAATGAAAATGAAAAAGTACAGTTATTTTTATTAATTTTTTACCATCCGGCTAGTTTACTCGCTGCTTGTTTACTAGCTTCTTTTAAAGAAAATGAAAAAGTCCAGTTAATTTTCTATTAATATTCTACTATTTAAATATATTTAACATAAATTCATTTTCAATTTTTATTTTGAAAACCAGAATTTACAAATTTTTAAAAAAAAAAATTTTAATTTTCCACTTTCACGCTAGTTTACTTGCTGCTTGTTTACTCGCTGCTAGTTTACTAGCAGCTTTTAATGAAAATGAAAAAGTAGAGTTTATTTTTATTAATTTTCTACCATCACGCTAGTTTACTCGCTGCTTGTTTACTCGATGCTTGTTTACTAGCTTCTCCTATTAAAAACCAAAAGTCCAGTTATATTTCTATTAATATTCTACTATTTAAAAATATTTAACATTAATTAATTTTTAAATTTTTTTTGAAAACCAGAATTTACAAATTTTTGAAAAACAAAAATTTTAATTTTCTATCATCATGCTAGTTTACTCGCTGCTTGTTTACTCGCTGCTAGTTAACTAGCTTCTTTATTGAAAATGCAAAATTCCATTTATAATTTTATTAATTTTCTACCATCACGCTAGTTCACTCGCTGCTTGTTTACTTGCTGCTAGTTTACTAGCTTCTTCTAATGAAAATGAAAAAGTACAGTTATAATTTTATTAATTTTCTACCGTCACGCTAGTTTACTCGCTGCTTGTTTACTTGCTGCTAGTTTACTAGCTTCTGTTTTGAAAATGCAAAAGTCCAGGTATAATTTTATTAATTTTCTACCATCACGCTAGTTCACTCGCTGCTTGTTTACTTCCTGCTAGTTTACTAACTTCTTCTAATAAAAATGAAAAAGTACAGTTATTTTTATTAATTTTTTACCATCCCGCTAGTTTACTCGCTGCTTGTTACTAGCTTCTTTTAAAGAAAATGAAAAAGTCCAGTTAATTTTCTATAATATTTACTATTTAAATATATTTAACATAAATTCATTTTCAATTTTTTTTGAAAACCAGAATTTACAAATTTTTAAAAAACAAAAATTTTAATTTTCCACTTTCACTCTAGTTTACTCGCTGCTTGTTTACTCGCTGCTAGTTTACTAGCAGCTTTTAATGAAAATGAAAAAGTACAGTTATATTTTATTAATTTTCTACCATCACGCTAGTTTACTCGCTGCTTGTTTACTCGCTGCTAGTTTACTAGCTTCTTCTAATGAAAACGAAAAAATCCAGTTATATTTTTATTAATTTTTTACCATCACGCTAGTTTACTCGCTGCTAATTTACTAGCTTTTTTTAATGAAAACGAAAAAGTACAGTTATTTTTTATTAATTTTCTACCATCACGCTACTTTACTCGATGCTAGTTTACTCGATGCTTGTTTACTCGCTGCTTGTTTACTTGCTGCTAGTTTACTAGCTTCTTTTAATGAAAATGAAAAAGTACAGTTATATTTTTATACATTTTCTATCCATCACGCTAGTTTACTCGCTGCTAGTTTATTAGCTGCTTTTAATGAAAATGAAATGTAGAGTTATAATTTCATAAATTTTCTACCATCACGCTAGTTTACTCGCTGCTTGTTTACTCGCTGCTGGTTTACTAGCTTCTTTTAATGAAATTGAAAAAGTACAGTTATATTTTTATTAATTTTCTACCATCACACTAGTTTACTCGCTACTTGTTTACTAGCTTCTTTTAAAGAAACTGAAAAAGTACAGTTATATTTTTATTAATTTTCTACCATCACACTAGTTTACTAGCTGCTAGTTTACTCGCTGCTTTTTTACTCGCTGCTATTTAACTAGCTTCTTATATTGAAAATGCAAAAGTCCAGTTATAATTTTATTAATTTTCTACCATCACGCTAGTTGACTCGCTGCTTATTTACTTGCTGCTAGTTTACTAGCTTCCTCTAATGAAAATGAAAAAGTACAGTTATATTTTTATTAATTTTTTACCATCCGGCTAGTTTACTCGCTGCTTGTTTACTAGCTTCTTTTAAAGAAAATGAAAAAGTCCAGTTAATTTACTATTAATATTCTACTATTTAAATATATTTAACATAAATTCATTTCAATTTTTATTTGAAAACCAGAATTTACAAATTTTTAAAAAACAAAAATTTTAATTTCCACTTTCACGCTAGTTACTCGCTGCTTGCTTACTCGCTGTTAGTTTACTAGCAGCTTTTAATGAAAATGAAAAAGTACAGTTATATTTTATTAATTTTCTACCATCACGCTAGTTTACTCGCTGCTTGTTTACTCGCTGCTAGTTTACTAGCAGCTTTTAATGAAAACGAAAAAGTACAGTTTTATTTTTATTAATTTTCTACCATCACGCTAGTTTACTCGCTGCTTGTTTACTCGCTGCTAGTTTACTAGCTTATTCTAATGAAAACGAAAAAATCCAGTTATTTTTATTAATTTTCTACCATCACGCTAGTTTACTCGATGCTAGTTTACTCGCTGCTTGTTTACTAACTTCTGCTAATGAAAACCAAAAAGTCCAGTTATATATCTATTAATATTCTACTATTTAAAAATATTTAACATTAATTAATTTTTAAATTTTATTTTGAAAACCAGAATTTATGAATTTTTGAAAAACAAAAATTTTAATTTTCTATCATAGTTTACTCGCTGCTAGTTGACTATCTTCTCTTATTGAAAATGCAAAAGTCCAGTTATAATTTATTAATTTTCTACCATCACGCTAGTTCACTCGCTCCTTGTTTACTCACTGCTAGTTACTAGCTTCTTCTAATGAAAATGAAAAAGTACAGTTATAATTTTATTAATTTTCTACCA